>CAWVQM010000180.1:0-17138 GCA_963932345.1 Ophion ventricosus | reverse complement strand
GAGAGAGAGAGAGAAAGAGAAGAACGATAGCGGCTGTGCGGATATAATGGTTATACTACGACAGTATGTGGGAAAAAGCTAAGAGCTGGAGCAACATATATCGAAGTCGCTTGGAACGACGGTGGTGGTTGGACGGGAGGGGGGGGGGGGGGGGGGGGGGGTAGTGGGGTGGTTGCCTCCGTCGTGCCTAAACAATATCTTGCGGCAATGTTAGGAGCGTCTATTGGGCCATTACCGAAGGTTGCTCTCGCTGACACATTTGGCTTGGACAGTGCTACGTCAGCAGTCTGCAGTCTCGAGACTACCCTTCTCTTTTCTGCCTCTTCCCCGTTCTTCTTTCCCCTCCCCCACCAACCTTTTCTTCTTGGTTCTTCTCTCTTTTTACGTACGCACACCCTCGCCAACCAAACTCCGGACTATCGTATACGTTCGTCGTCGCCGAGGACAACGACAACGACGACCCTAAAGCCCACAACCGGACGCGCCGCGAGATCTCAACCCTCCTCCTTTGCCCTATTACTTTCTCTCCTTCTACATGTACCGTCGTAGCTTTCAACCCTCACCGCACCCCTTCCTTCATACGGCCTCACCCTTTCTCTCTCTCTCTCTCGTTCCTGCTGTGGTCTTTGCCGCGTGATTTATCAGAGATTGCGATACTTTAACCCAAGCAAAAAGTTGAAAACAATATATACTTTTCAATAGCTCAACGTAGGATACATGTGTGGTAGATATACTTTGTGTGGGAGCTGCTTAATCGGCGAAATTTATTGAATTTTCGACTCTGGACTTCATTTGGATAAGTGCGAGCTCTCACAACACCGAAAAATATTTCGTCATTAGTAAATGTATTGTTATCGGTTTACCGAAAATTGATTATCGAAACAATGAGTACCCAATATCGAAATGGTAATCATAGCAATTGCTTTTATCTTTAATTGCGAAATATCCTCGTGCTGTTGATGAACAGGATTGTCACGTGGGCTCCTTAGAAACGTCGTGTGGTAATATGATGACGAAAATCCTTCCAGCACAAGGGGGCGGGTGGTTAGCAGGAAATTGCATTTTATACACCGACCGAGCAACGAAAGTTTTTACAGTTGATGCGCGAGCTCAATTTCAAGGGTTTTACCGAACCTCTTTATTTTTACCATCGCCATAAACATATATATGTACGATTACATCTGCCAATACCAATGTTGTAGTAGTACACACGTCTCCGAGAACCTTTGAGATGGGCGAAAGTTTCAAGATTCCCAAGGCGAGATAGTCGTCGCGAGGAATGATATATGAGCGTCGATAAAGTCGAGACATTGAGAGAGAGAGAGAGAAAAGCAGAGAGAGAGACAGAGAGACAGAGAGCGAGAGAGAGAGAGAGAGAGAGAGAGAGAGAGAGAGAGAGAGAGAGAGAGAAAAGAGGCCTGGTTCTTCCCACTACTACTCCTTCTCCTCCCCCGCAGTCCGAGATCGATTTCTTTCGTCAATGTGCGGTTTATCGTACTCAATCGATCGTATGACCAGACCGAACCGATTCTTTAGCCCTTCTCTCTCCCATCACCTTCCTATCGTTCTTTCCTCATTTTCGACACATCAAAGAAGCCAATCACGCAATCCAAAAAAAAAAAAAAACAGAAACTGCCGTCCGATCTTCGTTCAATTCGATCGAGCAGGCGGATTAAACTATTCTCATAATCCCAATTGAAAATCTTTTAATGCGATAGATTCGACGATAAAATCCATTTAGCCGACGATCGATCGCGCGAGGGTAGCAAACGCGGATGGCCTAAGGCAAATTTGCAATGGGAATTTCTTTTTTTAACGCATCGGGTGTGTTCAATACATTTTTTAGGCAAACGAAGAGAAAATATACTTACATCTTGTGCAACGATTCAACACTCTGACCAATGATCAATAGCATCAAGCAAAATCATTATTATTCAAAAGACTGACGTACGATGAAGAAGAAATCACTCTCGGGGTCTACAAATTGGAGGCATTGATCGTCGCGATCATTAATTGTCTTGGTCCTCAAATACGAAGCGTTTTTCTGTTTTTATAGCTTGTGATTGTCTCCGTCTACCGTGTAACGAGCTCACCAATCCTGGTAAAAGCGGCTGAAGTAAAATGTCTGTGTATGTATATAGCTCTTGAGTTTCTCCCTAGGCTCTTCTTTCCTCTCCAACGAGCGAAACATTGCGCGAAATAACGTTAAATATTTACTTTCGAAACGATTGTTCCCCGTTGGTATTCTCCCCGCGCGTTAGCCCAGCGGCACGACGATAAACATCATTATATAATGTCGATAAGCCCCCGCTAACGTACACCGCGTATACGAGCCACGAAGAGCTTGGGAAAAGTAAGAGTGGATCTATCTAAATGTATATAGTGATATGGAATAATACTTGGGCTTGCGTGGGTCCACGTTGTACTTATGCCGAGGCACGTACACGTGCGAGCTTGTCAATGCGCGAAGGTTAAGGAGAGAGAGAGAGAGGAAGATGATCCATCTGTCCATCGGTCTGGGAAGATAGGGCGATTGGGGGAAACAAAGCAACAACCATATTCGTTCGGTCACCAATCCGCATCTACTGCAAATTTCGCGGATCAATGTGCTATTTCCAAAGTGTGACAATCTTTTTTATCCCTTTTATATTCGGCTTTAGCATTTCTTTATTTCCAAACATGGTAAAACTTTCGCCAACTCGGTGGCGGACTGAGCGGTCACCCATTCAAGTATTGGCCAAGGCCAACGTTGCTTGACGCGCGAAACGATATGTAATTTTATATTAAAATTTAGCGATTTTTTGCATATTTTAAACTTGCACTCGCCATGTACGAACTGCAAACTGGCTTGGTATTGGCACTGTACTGATGCCAGAACTGCGAATACTGGCAGGCTACCAAATACCAAGTCTTGCCCAAGTCAAAATCAGTATTGAGGCAACTTTGGTTTGTTGACGCCTGTCCAAGTCATGGTGCCGTGAATCGGCTCGACACTGTTTACGGGTATTGGCTCAGAATAAGTGCCCAGTTTTGAGCCAGATATTTGGCCAGTCTTGACATAAATCCTAAATCAGTACTTTGCCGTTACATGTCGTCGACTAGAAATTTTGCTACAGGGCTGATTTGGGCCGGATACGGCATGCCGTATTCTATACTTAAGTTCACGTCTGCATTCATCTTTTCAGGGGCTAAACAATAGATCGGCATATTGATGACAGATGTCAGCTGATTGCAACAACGAAGAAAGATTGTTTGCGAGTCACATTTGGCGGACAAGTATCGTCTGCAGAAAGTGTACACGCACAAGTGGACTCGTGAGGCTCCTCGAGACTGCTCGAGTGTTCGTGCACTACTCGAGTGAAAATAAAAAACTGAGAGAGGGAGATAGAGACAAAGCACTTGACACTGTCTGAGTGTTGCGATAAATGATTAATAGTTTCATTATGTATCGGTGGTACGAGCCACCCTAGGACGTCATGAATTCACTGTGGTCTGCTAAATAAAGAGATCCAGAATCGACAGTATGTTGCTGTTGAGCGCTTTCTCTCGTGTCTTCGTCCTATCCGTTCTTGCTCGTTATAAAAGAAAAAAAAATTCACTTACCATTGAGGATGCGTGAATTACGAAAGCAAGGCAAATTCGAGCGCGTCAGATGGATTCGCTTACCTAAAAAAGAAAATTTGAAAGACAGCGATCAGATTAACTTCGGAGGAACGAATGAACTAGTCTAATGCGATTCTTTTTTTCAAGAATAGGGTTATTTAGAACCGGAAACGGGACGAGAGGCTGACAAGCTTCAGCCTTCAAAGATTATTTTCGAGAGTAGCCCCTTCTTGCGGGCAGAACGAATGCCACGACAATCGATAAGTAACGCTATCAATCCGTTTCTTTTGGATAAGGCGGCGATTGGTTCGAACGTCCCGTATGGTCCGTTGTTCGTTCAGGTTGCGATTAATGAACGTACCATCAGCAGCTCGACAGTTCCGCTACGTCTATAAATCACGATACAGGCAAATTGGTACCGTTACGCCCCTTCTCCAATCCGATTATCATATATTTAAGCTATTGTGAAGAAGACGGGTAGTGAAAAAGAAAAAAAATCGTGGAGCTTTTTGCAATTTATCCGCGGAGAAGGTCATAAAAAAATTTCGCTCGTGTATGCGTCAATCATGCAGCGAAGTCTTCCGCTAAAACGTAAAATAATATTGCACGCGAAGAAATGTCCTTGACTCTCAAATCACCCTGTAAGCGCGCAGAGGGTAAAGCGGAGTTCAAGTGAGGGTGGGTTTCCCACCGAGACAATATCGCATTTTATAGTTGTAATCGAGGATCATAATCGTGCAAGTTTGTACGTCTCTCGTTTTCCTTACGTGGTAAAAGACGCGCGCACGCCCGCGTGAGAGAGCCCTATTTCGGAATGGCCTACTCTTTCGTTCCTATAAGACACCCTCCAAGAATGCCCCGGGTGGTGGTGGTTGGTGTCGCATAGGATTCCTTTATCCTTCCGCGCTCGCGCTTACTCTCGTATTCCCATATGAGACTATGGCTGCCTTATATTCCCCGGGAAAGCTTCGTTCTCTCGTAGCGGAACAACCGTACTATGCACAAGCTCGTATAACCGTGGCTAACAAGATTTTCGTATATGTAATTGGTGGAGTATTAAATTGCGTATTCGTAAGATTGTGGAGTGGTGTTGGTAGTAACGTGGCGAATATGGTGGAACACGGAGTTTGGAGGTGCGACGGGGGTGCGGGTAAAGGGAGGCGAGGGTAGAAAATTAGTGTCGCAGGAGGGGGCGGAAGAATAGCTGCGTGGGTTGGATCATTTAGTAACATGCTGTAGTGCCGTGACAGTCAAGTTAGTCGCGAGAGATCGCGAGAGGTAAAGTAAGGGCCATCATCCACCAAAGCGGAGATGAGCGAAGCTATGAAAAAACAGTCAATGATTGGTCGCTTTTTCCCAGCTCCGCTCATCTCGGCTTTGGTGGATGATGGGCCTAAGTGATGCCGCGGCCAATCAGGATGAAACGGGTAGGATAAAAGTTGGCAGTTCAGGACGTCAGCTTTGATGTTATTGTTATATTTTAGACGTGCCAACCGTGTACGAATTTCAGGCATAACAAATCTTTTTTAGAACTTAATGATTAATCGACACTCCAATGAGAATTGGCCATTTTCGAAACTCGTTAAACTTGGCAACTCGACGTTACGCAGTACGTACGGAACGATCCAGTATCGCGGTGTGTTCTAATACGGTTCCAACGAGTTTCGGGCCAAGTGAGCCTTGTAAAAGGGATTCCCGCAGGGGGGAATCCCGGGCTTGCTTGGGCAAGAAGGTCACAGGGGCCAAGCAATGAGCGAAGGACGAAGCATGGCAGTGCCCACGTAGAAGTAAGTACATAAGTGGTCCTTGGTCTTATCCAGCCGAGGAGCGTGAACCGTTATACGTCTTCGCTTCTCACTTCTATGTACATATATACAGAGGCACATTTCGAGACACCTACAGATTGTAGCATCCCCAATGGGCTTATAACAGCTTGAGCCAATCTTCCGGGAGGCGTCGCGGTCGACCAATAAACGCCAAAATCACTAAACCAACTACTCTCCTGCCCGATCCTCATTCCTGCCTCTTCCATGCTACCTACACCCACTGTTTCGAGACACCCCATGTACCCTTTCGCGAAGCGACAGGTTTTCGGTTGGTAGAACGTTGTTCTGGTTACATCTCCAACCAACTCATTTGACCTGACTCATCCCCAGTGTGTTCCACGCATTTAATTAAGTCGAGTGTGCCACGGTAAAATGCGGAGTTGGAGCACGGGTGACGATACGATTTCCAAACGAGTTGGGATCACGTATGGAGCATCCGTATTCCCGTTGATTCGATCCGGTATTCTCATTTTAGCCGAGCTGATGTCGCCCCCGCCGAATCATCGGGTTGGGATGTTCTCACCGGAACGACGAACAGCTCGCTGGTATATTCGCTTTACTCGCTGTGGCGTTTATCGTTATTCGTATGGATACGGGCAGCTGCATTAATTCAAGACCATTCAAGGAACCGAGGATCGCATATGACCTCGGTGAAGGAAGCGAAGGATATTTTTGCTTAGGAACGACAAGCATCTCTAACCTCTTTGCCATCTTTCGAAACCCTGGAGTTCCATAGCATATGCGATTTGTCCGTGTGCAGGGATGTGTGTACGTATGTAGCTGGGGAGGAAAACTTTTCTCACGCTAGCACGTACGTGTCGTTCTTGTTTTTCTTTGGGATCACACATTTCGCTCGGTCTTCTTTCCAGTGTACACTCAGCCACGTTGATGGAACGAAACGCTTATTGCTATCGATAACAATATCACTCCGGATATTTCGCGAGCCATGTATGTGAAAACACTCGTCTATCCACCCACGTGTACATATGTATACGTACGTATAAATATATTTTTACACACATCGATTCAGCTGATCCTGACGAATCGTTGCAAAACAGGATTCGTACAGTTGTTTCATTTGGTTTGAGAGAAAAGAGCTGTTGTTCCGGCGAGATGAGGCATCGTTGAAACCTTCGAACGAGCAGAAGCCCGAGCGTTGGCAAAACTTTTCTTCCGATACATAAAGAGTGGAAAGGGACCGTGGGCCATGTACGTAAGCGTAGCCAGAGATCATCCTAACGATATACCGAGCATGGCGAATAAAGCTATCTATTAACGTAACAAGTACAGAGAAAAAAAGTTTTTTTGCGTTCCAGTGGATCTGAGAAAGTAATCGTCCGAAAGGGATCATCCCGAATGTCTTGTTTATACCGGTACTTTTACCGTCTCCGAGACAGTGGAAGACAAGCGATAGAATGTGCAGGATACAGGCTTTCGTTAAATTTGTTGACTGCTAGGGGGAGGCTAATTCCAACAGAGAAAAAGGTTCGGCAGAAAAGCATGAGATGTGAAAGCCCGTAATAATGTTTCATCATTAAATTCGCCTTCAAGCAACCCTTAATTGATAACAAACTCCTGCTCGTAAAAAAGATTCTTTCTCTCTCTCTTTCTCTATGTGAAGGACATCAACGTTTATACAAGTAAATTACATATTTACCGTCAGGTTCTTCAAAGGATATATACTTGGTTATACGTACTGCCCCTAGCATTCTCGTTGGTTGCTGATCTCTCTTAATCGTTCTCTCTCTCTCTCTCTCTCTCTCTCTCTCTCTCTCTCTCTCTCTCTCTCTCTCTCTCTCTCTCTCTCTCTCCCTTACGCTCTTTTACCTTCTCTCCCCCATTCGTTTTCGGCCATGCATCTCCCATCGGGGACTCGGCTTTCCAGAGCGTTAACGCACATCGTTGAACGAGATGTTTGTTTCCCCTTTCACGAGGCCTTTGGAAGCCTTCGCGCTAGCCGGAGGTGCGCGAAGGGCAGAGGGGTGGCAACGATGTCGGTAAGGGTGGTTTTCGAGTTAAGGGGCGGCCAGAGAGATGAGAGGGGTTCGATGTACCTACTACGAGGATCCTGGTGTATCGTTATAATGTTAGGTGAGCGGGCTAAGTAAGCTTTCGCGAGGCACGAACGAGAGACAGAGAACACGAAGCGTATACCCCTCCGGGCAAAACCGTGGCGCGTGCCTTGTTTAACTAGCCTTTTAATTAGAAACGCTAAAAAATTTACCTCACGAAATACATCCGGCCTCCTCAAAATTGTGTGGTCCAGGCCCTGTGCCGCGATGTACTAACCCCCGAGAACTCTCTCCTTTTGTGTTGCTCACCCATTGTAATTCACGGGGGTTTGAAATTTGAAATTTACCGCCTAGCCGAGATCGACGGGGTGAGAGAGAGAGAGAGAGAGAGAGAGAGAGAGAGAGAGAGAGAGAGAGAGAGAGAGAGAGAGAGAGAGAGAGAGAGAGCAATCGCTTGAGTCTGCAGGCAAAAGTAATGCAACTCCCTTGATACGAACGTAGGTTGAAAAAGAAAATTACAAAATACCTGCTATACGGCCAATACTAGTTGATAAGCAATGGAAATATGTGCAACAAAAATAATGTTTTTTTTTCTCGACGACAGTGAATTGATACAAAGTATATTTATGTTTGTTCGCATATATGCTTGCAGTCTTTGGCGATCTCGTCCTTTGCTCTTTTGCCCTACACTTACCCCTGTGCTATTTCCGGTTCCTCTGAGCTCCTCGTCTACAGACACTCTCTCCCGATACACTACTTTATCGCACGAACACGAGGGGACAGGGAAAGTGAGCAAAACCTACGCCAATACAGGCGGCGTTATCTACAATTGGCCGACGGGCTATAATTGCATATCAAGATTTATTAATATCTTTAATGCGTTTACCTAGTAGCAACGAACTTGAAATTTCTCGGTACGTTAAAAATATATGAATACAGGATTGAATATTCGTTTGTTTATTTTTTAGGATTCTGTGATTTTTGAGTCTTTTGTTCGAGAACCGTAACACAATTATTATTTTTATTATTGGAATTCGGTATCACGTGCGTCCTTTTTTTAAGCAACTCTTCCTGGGCAGGAACGGCGTTGTGTATCCTACAGGGCAGGAAACAATGCGAGTCGCGAACGAAACAAAGGCTGCGAGATTCAACTGTTACATACGTTTTATTTTCACGTTTTTAATAACCTCGCGGAGCCCTCAACTCCTTCTCCATAGTTCAAGAGCCGTTTTAATACGTATATATATATATATATATATATATATATATACATATCGATAAACATATACACGGTGACAACTGTACCTTGGCCCCGTGTTTTCAAATGTCTGGGGTAAGTTTTCGCCACCGAGAAAAATATGATATTTACTGGTTTTTTATCTTCGGAATAAAAAAATGTAGCGTATTTTTGTGATGCGCAATATTGGCTGGAAGAAATTAAGCATTCTGAAGAAAAATCGAACTTCCATTTTAAGTTCAGCTAAATGAAGATATTTAAGGCATCATATATGCGAAAAATCTATACATATAAAAGAGTTCCGTGACTGACTGACTGACTGATATATAGACAACACACATCCTTAACTATTGCAGACAGAAACATGAAATTTGGGCGATATGTTCCTTAGAAGGTGTAGAGGTGCGCTAAAATAGTACATTATGATACAAGGACGAAAAAACTTTTTCTAGCGAGTGTGAGTTTGCAGCACGAGCCGGAGCGAGTGTTGCAATCACACGAGGTTAGGAAAAGTTTTTTCGTCGAGTATTGTATGAAATTTTATTGTACGCGGTGCGAAAATGGGGGTTTTACGCAAGCGAAGCATGCGTAAAACGTCCATTATCGTACCGAGTGGAATAAAAGGATTTTTCAAATATTAACTCTCAAGGGGGTGAGATCGGGTGTAAACATTTATATGGAAATTTATATTCCTTGCTTATATCAACTTGATACTTGGAACATATGTTCCTTAGAAGGTATAGAGGTGCACTGAGAAAGGATTTTTTTTAAATCAACCCCTAAAAGGATGAAATGGGATGTAAAAGTTTGTATGGAAAATTGTATTTTCCGCGTATGCAACTTGAAACTCGGTATAAATATTCTTGAAAACAAATAATGAAACGCATGATTTAGGATTTTTTAAACAACCCCTAATAAGGGGTGCAACTGGTATTGAAGTTTTTATGGGGCAAATTCCACGCAGGCATAGCTACGGGCGAAAGCTAGTATATATATATTTTTTTTTCGATATAATTGTAACCCGAACTTTGAAGAATATTTTGTGTTTTGCCGAATTGAAAGATTCAACTAAAGGTTGCAGTGTATTTGGAGCGTCCAAACTTTTATTTTTCTCGAAGTAGACTGATGAACAGTGCGCGCTATGCCGCTTTCAAATTTTTACAGCACATTGTATTTATCAATACTTATCGCGTGAACCTCGAAAAGTAGAAAAATAAACTACCCACTTTGTAAAAATAAGTAATCGATGAAATAGAAAATTGAGTTCAAAAGTTTAAGTACGCCTATTTTGGGATGCTTTTTTAAAAACATTTTTGTTCACATGGAAGGGATATCTATTATGTAATTATAAATATGTGAACTTTTTTTGAACATTTATCATGGCGCGCGTCATCATCAACGCTCGCGTCAAGAAAAACCGTTTACCCACCATAACTCCGTCATTTTTTTATGTTTACGTAATTATTATTTTTTTTATGCAGTTACGAGAGTGAATAAATATTGCTTAGTAAAAAGTTGGCAATATATGCGTCACGTTCTTTTTGCGTCTTCTGTGAATGTACCTACAAAAATCGACGATATCGCGTACATAAGCCCTTAACTTCCGAATATGGAACATTCAAAAAAAAAAAATCTTAAATGGAATTAAATTCCATTCGCCCAAATTAGAATACATCTTTGATGGATTTTTTTTCTTGATGGCGGGATGCACCAAAAGAAGTTTTTCAAGAGTGTTTCGTATTCGTAATTGAATGATCTTCATTCTATTGTGCTCAAAATGGAATTTTGATTTTTTACCAGAATGCTCTATTTTTTCTGGCAGATACTACTTATCACAAGAATACGGTATTTTTTTTTTCGAAGAAGATTCGAAAGACCATTGAAAATTATATTTTTCCCTATCGCAAAAACTCTGCGCAAGTCCGTTGAAAAATGCATGGCCACTTTATAATTGTCACCCTGTATACACGTATATTTCTGGGACTATATTATACGCTTTCATACGCGCGATCGTATGAGCGAGAGGGAATGGCCCGTGCAAACGGATTTATCGTTACGATTTTTTTTATCCCTCTTACCTTACGTATATTCTCGCACACGCGCGTGTTCATAGGACCAAGAGTTTACGTTCCCGTAAGATAAAGGCGCAACGTCGAATTTATTCAAGCTCGCGCGCATTCTTTCTCTCTCGAAACTTGCACCCTAAATAAAAAGGGTTGTCACTCGACAGAGCCGGCAAATTCGGAGAAGGTGGAGGTGTGCGCAACGGTAGTTGGGATTGTGCTTTCATTTTCAACCCCCTCGATGCCTTGCTTGCTGGGATTTCAGGATTCTCATCTGTTCCAGGCAGCGCACTTTTTCTCGCGCCCCAAGCACTTTTCGCGCCAACTTTTCACCGAGACTTAAACTTTGACAGTCGGGGCTGAAAATATCGGGGCATTATTAAATATGATTATTCGCGTATGTATATATACGTGAGAAAACCCCGAGAAACTTTTTCAATTTTTTTCGAACTCGAAACCTATATCGATTTATTTTCTTCAGCTGATCGCGCAACGTATAAACAAAATTCTGGAGAAAATATATTCAATATTGGTCGATAAAAGCTTGTACATTCCTATAATCGTGCATGTGTGTTAAATTTTTCATTGAATAATCTGTAATATATTTTTGTCACAATCATTTAAGACGCGATTACTGAAAAAAAATAGATCGATAGAGGTTTACAAAAAAAAATTGAAAAAGTATATATAAATATGATAAATTTATGAAACATTGAATTATTCATTAAAAATGTACATTTACATTATATTTATAAAACCATTTTATATCTATTGAACATTTATTTAAAATTATTTTGCAAACATTCGACCTTGAGGATTGTCAGAACAGCCTATTATTTATATATTTAAGGGCGAAACACCATTTACCAGCTTAAAAAAAACGAAGGCAGGAAAATCAGTATTATGAAGAAGCTGGAGGACTAATATATGGCGCTGGGATCCTCGATTAGCCGTTAAGACGTCAAAATCATTCAGTTTTCATTTATCAAAACTTTAAACGCGTTTCTCTCAAAAGTGCATTTTTTCGAACAATTAGCACGATTGCTCAAACACTTTTTAAACCGATTTTAATTAAATTTCGCACATATCTTCGTTATACTATCAGTTTATCGGTGAATTAAAAAAAATCGTGTGGCGTTAGAACAAGAAGATATAGTATTTTCGCAAAATTTAGCGGAAATTTTAGAAAACATTACAACGTTGACTCCCTAAGTAGCCAATTATTAATATATTTAGATTTTTTTAGTTCGCTGACAGCCTATGGATGTTAACTTTTAAAAAATGTTTGGTTCATCTATATCAGACAATTACAGCTGATGCTAGAATGCCAACAATTTGGCAATTCACTATGTGACTATTTTCAAGTAGTCAAAATGTAAAATAAAAAGTGTACGAAGTTGTAATAGAGTCAGACAATTGTTTTATTTATTTTTTATCTTAAAAAAGATAATTTTTAGCCTTGTAAATGATGCTACTCCCTCAATAATAAAGAAACTCTGAGGTCTCCGAAAATCACCTTTAACCCTTCGTGGTCATCCTGGGTAGGACCGATCCGTCGATCAATTTTTAGCGTAAATAGTTCCCGGCTTCGAATGGGACTGTATTCACCATCTTACCTGGAATTTACAATAAAATTTACCCACTTTACATGTCGAAATAAATACCTTTTTTGGCACGCCCACTATGCTACTATTTTTTCCCAAAAGTAGCATGTCTAAGGAGTGCCACGTTCAAATTTGAAGTAAAAATGTTAAAAATTCACGGAACTATGATTTTTTGAGCGGAAAAGTGTCTTTTTTGCGTTTTCACCTATTTATGATTTTTTTTTTAATTGCCATTTTATTTCGTATAAATAAATTTTTCATACATCATTTAGAAAGTTCAAAGTATGTGCCGTAATTTTTTGAACGACTTCGGACGAATAGTTTGGTCACAATACTTTTTTTTAAACTGACTGGGTAGAATCGACCCAAGTGTGACCACCGCGATTGAATTCCGATGCGTGACCACGGAGGGTTAAATAAATATGAGAAAGTTTATATATAATTAACTACAAGGACTATCCTGCCACCAAAATCATCGGAACGGTTTAAAAAAAATTGAGGATCGTCCCAAAAACTTCCGCATATGTTGGTAGCGAAAATTACATAGATGTAACAAGTTCCAAGTATCGTTCACCCTTATGCACATGTATATATATATATATATATATCGAAGAAACTTAGAATAATATATAGGTTGAGCGAGAGGACTGTAAGATGGAAAGCTAGGAGTGCCGTAGGGGCTGGCTTTAAAACAAAAAAAGGGGTAAGTGAAAGAGAACGATGGCCATAGTAGCGTTGGACGTCGAGTCGAGTTGTTGGAGCCGGGGCCCACGGCTCTCAAACTTTGATACGATTAAGACGAAACGAATTAATCTTCATCCATCGAGTAAGAGCGTGGATACAGTCGTGTGGGTTATGCCCACGCGTCCGTCTTCGTCGCCGTTTCTGGAGATCACGATGACGCGACGGAGAATTTTTCTCGTTTTTTTTTTCTTTTTTTTTTCGATGGTTTGAACTCCAACCACGTCGTTCCGCAGCTCGGAAAGCGAGGAAGTAAAGAAGGAGAGACGGGAGATGAATGGAATGAGAGGATCCTAAGATTTACAGGGAGAGAGGGAGAAAATTCCAAGGTGACTACGGCCATTAGGGGAGAGGGTTGAAAGTTGACGTCAATTAGAAAAGAAAAAGGGATAAAAAAAAAGAAAAAGAAACGTGACGCGACCTCGACGTGAAAAATCAGATCGGGAGGAAAGATTCGTCCGGTACTCCAGGGTGATTTATATTTAATGATATCTACTTTGCGTTTATCTCAAACGTTGCAATTATGGTTTCGAAGCAATTCGCGAATTGACTCGATTTTTACAGAGAAACATTCCCATGTCACGATATCCGTGCAGAAATTTCTTAGAGATACCTAAGTTCCGATCAGATCTCGATCGGGATATGATACAGATTTCCTAGAAGGGATATCCTCATCGGAATCCAGATGGTGCCCACTACGTACCACAAGGCAGATACGTAGTGGTGAGAATTTGAAATACGTATTAAATACATTTTGCTTAGAAAAATAAATACATATTTTCTTAGTTCGAACGATCTTCATTTAATTTAAATATAATTACTTAAAATCAATAACCTATATCATTTTTCTCCAGGAAATATAAGTCTTTCAAGGTCTATTTATTGTTTTTTTCGATTTTTTTAAATTAAATGTAAAGAATTTTGTTCGAAATTCTGTTATAATATTAAAATATATAAGTTTTGACAGTTTTACTGTAGCACCAATGTTTACCTAATCTTTTTCAGATCCTTGAATAAATGATTTCAGAAAACGTCCAACGTCGCCAGCTGATATGGATCGGTATTTCCTGGTGACTTTTACATTTATCCCTGGGATCCGATTCAATATCGAACTAGATCTTGTCCTAGAAGTTTGGGATTCTAGCCTGAATCCTAAACAAAGTTTCTATTTGGATTCTGACTAGAGTCCTTAATAGTTTTGGCTTGAGATCCCGGCTGGAAAGCGATTTGCGAGCGTTATATTTCGCTCCCAGATCCGATCCGATGTCCGACTGGATCCCGATTGAGAAACCAGGATCCTAGTCCGAATCGGACTGTCTCCATGGCAATATTTCTGCACAGGTAACTCCAAATACAACACCTATCGTCAATTTTTTCCTTGCTCTAAGGCTTGCTACAAGGGATGGGATCCACCCATCGACGGTTTTCAAGAAATCGATTTTTCTGTATTTCTTTTATTTTAAAATATCTCAAGAAAATCACGTCCAAAATTGCTCGAGCAGGTAAGCAGCCCCACATCAACACCAAATCACGAAGAAAAAAAACAATAATGAATGCTTCTTTTATAATAAAATGGTTCACTCGTTAACTGTTGGAGTCATCAACTATAGGCATATGCTGTGACAACGGGTGCAGGAAATGAATTTGGAACACGCGAACTTTGTCATCGAGGAGGCCGTCTGAAAGCGAAATTCGTAGTTTCTCGTCGAACGGTCGCCTGTGCGCGAGCCTCAGAAATCCGGTAATTCGAATTTGGAGATAGTCATGTAGGAAAGGGATGAGGAAGGAAAAGGCATGGAAGGCGAAAATCCTCGTGGTATATCTATCTATAGGCTCAGCTTGAGACTCGCCGAGGGGGTTAGGTCCATTGTATGGTAGAACGAACGAGCGTCCGTTGCACGGTCAGCAGCGGTCAACCGATCGTTTTTTAATCCCATTGTGAACACGGCTTAATCGAGAAGCCATTATCACGATTTCCAAGCGCAAACTTTCGCATATCTATTCCTGTGGCTCCGGGGGTGTTGTACTGTAAATGGTCAAGAAACGTCACCTGGGCATGACACAACCTCCGACCATTAAAATGGGATCCAATATTTATTTAGATTTTTCGGCTTTTCCATTGTACTGTCAGAATGACGTTTTGCGTTGGGGGAGGGGGGGTTGGGGGGGGGGGGGTGGAAAAATAGAACCACAATGAGCCTGTCGTGAAACGGTGAACCTTCTAGACAAAAGTTTTCCCAAGTAAAATGTGTACTATTTGTATTCAGGAAGAATCACTGAACACCAGGAAGAAAAGTGAAATACCACTGCTGCGAATCATCTGGAGTGTGATATAAAAAAAATGTCTCCAGCTGAAAGAGTTTTCCGACGAAGTGAGAGAAAAGTGGAAGGGCGAGGGAGGAGGAGGTTCCGAAAATTTCCATGATATAGGTGTGCACTTGAATAGGCGGACAGGCGGACCGAGGAACGGAGAGAAAAGGTAGAGAGATCGAGGGACTAGCAGTCTGCAATCTCGTTCGTGAGCATTAAATGCCTCAATCTTCCGGTCACGGGTAGGGTCCCGGTGGACCATTGCTAAGGGTTTTGTCCCTCCATCTCTCTCTATCTCTCTCTCTCTCTCTCTCTCTCTGTGTACGTCTGTCCACTTCTACGTGTGGTTCTGCTGATCGGATAGTATTTAGCAATAAAGTTTGATTTCCCGACAGCTTTCGCAGCTCTTGCTGCCGTATGATGTGCCCCAAGGGCGGGAGGGAGGGGGGGGGGGGGGGCGGGAGGCAGATGAAAGAAATCACTGATTTTGTCGGGGTTGCGAAAATTACAGTCGGCTGCGAAACTCGAACGACTGAGCGTTGTTCGTAACCGCGCGGATAGCGCCTCTCTCCACACTTTGAGCAGATTTTCCTGCTCCGTAGGAAAGAACGAAGTATTCTGGGGCATTTATAGCTGCATATGAGGGGCGGCTCTCACATAGAGGGATGACGAGGGCAGGAGAAAACTGGTTCGGAATTGCAGTGACCTTAATTGACCTTAATTGTATCCTGCAAGGACTTTGTTGCTATTTGCAATGCTTTAATTGCAAATAAAAATGGGTGTTATCGGTCAGAATAGTAATTTTTTTGGTATAAAATGCACTCAAAAAGAACAAATTCGGAAAATAAGTATCGAACGAATTTTTTTAAGCATGCACATTGGCTTGAACTATTGAAAATAGAATTTTTTTATTGCATAGTTTTATAGACCTCTTTTGCGATTTTCTTGAAGCTATGTTTTATAAAACGATGTTAGTCGTATCTCAAAATATATTCGTCCGATTCACTTCAAATACGGATGGAGCATACTTTATGATATTTTTCATCATACGGCCGGATTCATAAGAAATGATTAAAGTCGTTTTTTCGGTCGAAAATCGAATCTTTATTTCTAGAGCTTGTCATTTGCGTAATGTTAACCATTTCAAAACAGTTTACGGTCATAGAAAAGTTTTATTATAATACTAATAGGAAATCTTTTTATTTTTCATTTTCGATTACCCTAGTTGACAGAATCACCTACACCCATTGGCCAAGTAGTCGTGGTAGTCCAAGAGCCAGAGCCGAAAAAGTAGGTTCATAATGCAATCTTCTACAGAACCGATTTTCTTGTTGGAATATGTGCGGGGGTGTCTCCTGAGTTTAAATGCAAGTTGGCGGGACGGGGGGGGGGGGGGGGTGGGCTGAGGTTTAACCGCCATCTTGGAAAACACGTTTTATCAAATATCTCGTTAACCGTGCATCGTACGACAAAAATAGTAGGAATCGTTTTCGTAGATAATAAAACTCTATACAAAACTTCTTTCAGTATAGTGCATAGGTTTTTATTTATAGCGCATCAAACTTTTTTCAACATGGTTATTGCTAAATATATAGTTAACGGTTGATGAAAAATTGAAAATTGTAATAACCAAATTTGTAGAACATAAAATTTCAATAAACTTTATTCTAAACTTATTTCCGTAAAATTTATAGTTTAATAAATTAAACTATAAACCCCGTCCCGCCAACTTACATTTACAC
>CAWVQM010000179.1:0-13807 GCA_963932345.1 Ophion ventricosus | reverse complement strand
TCGTTTCCCTCCTTTTCTCTGACTATTTTATATATATGCATTTACGTCTATCCCCATTTCTCGTTTCTCTCCTTTCATGCTCGATAAAACTCGCATGCGTCCCTCGGATATAAATAAAGCCACGTGTACATATGCAAAGAGTTGCGTACGCGAAAAGATATTACGCTACGAGTTATGCCTAATAAAGCGCTATCGGATATGTACGAAGATAAGAATAAGGAAAAAAAAAAAAGAATTTGGATAAAAGAACAACCAGCTTCGTGGAGAATATGTGCGGCAACATTTTAAACCGATAATACTCGCGTCCGAATATTTATCCACCGTAGGAACAACCTGGTAATGATGAACCGTTGACATCAAATACCAAATATTAGGAAAATAAAACAAAAATGAAACATTGGGAAGTTCGATATAGAGGAAAAAGTATTATCGATGAAATATCAACGTGCAAGTAGAAAACCTCGAGGTCATTTTTTATTTATAATATCGATTCTGTCTCGTCATAACTCAAAAATTATAAGAGCTGTTGGTCCGGCCGTTGACCTTCCAGAAATAATGGCGTCATCGGAAAAATGATGCACAGTCGCCATTTTGACATGTATCGCTATGAAAAAATGATTTTTTATAGTCAATTACGTTTATAATAAAACCCCTATTTTATAATTCCGATTTATTTTATGGTTTTGCTGAAAAAAAAAATTACAAAATATGCCCTTTTTCGCCTCTAAAGTGGCCTAAGGCCTTAACCCTAATTAATTTGGCACAATACTGATTCGAGGAATTATTATCACACGTTTATAGTCAGTTTCATGATTTTTATTTAAGAAATCTAAGGTTGTTTTACAGTCAATTAAATGCAGTCGACATGTTGACGGATTTATGTAAATTAAAGAATATATGTCTAAATTTTGAACGCCCTAAGCATTTATTTATAGTCACATATAGGTGACTAGGTAAAAAAAAAGTATTTTCTACTTTTTAGTACATTAAATAAAAGCTTGTTTTTTAGAAATTTTTTTTTTACATATAAATTATTTTTTACTTTTTAGTCTTTAATGGATTTTATTAGAGCTCTGAAATTTTTGCAAAGAGGGATTAATCCTTCCAAACGAACCGGTGTTATTATTGGTTGATTGTCAGGAGAAATCCTGGAGAAATGTGATAGGTGGCATCAATCATTGATATTGGCTTACCACCTATTGGACCTCACTCTTTGACCTGCGATCCGAAAGCACTTAGAGCCATTCATTAGACATCGCTAATTTTACATAAAAAGTTGAAGATTTTTTTAATATATTTTTTTTTTTAGTTGAATCATGCGTTGTCACCTCAGATGTATGTTTGCAAAATTTCCGAGCTCTAAGTATAGTCGGGAAGTGGGTAAAATATCGTTTTTCCGTTTTGCATCTCATAGAAAGTAAAGTTAAACGAAAGCTTGTAAGAAAATAAAAGAATTTTCGTTGCATTTCAACGATGCAAAATTCAAGACCGTATTCTCATCCAAACGTCAAAACAGCTCGCTAAAATATTGGAAGTACAAATTAATTCGGTCCGTTTTCAAGAGATGGCTCTGGCTGTTATGAATGTTTCGTAGTGACGGCTGAATTCGGTGGTTTCAGAGAGGTTAGACATCTGTCAATAACATTCAGTTTATATCGCTTTGAGTTCCATTAAAAACCTTGTTTTTTACTGTGTTGAATATGTCAAATTTTGCGTTAACTAAGCAGTATTTGCGGGAAGTTTTACGTTTCTGCTTTAATTGGAAGAAAAGTGCAGCTGAAGCCCATCGAATGATTGTTGAAGTTTATGGTGATGATGCTCCAACTGATAAATCATGTAGGGAATGGTTTCGACGCTTTAAGGCGGGATCCTGAATTAGCCGGTTCGAAAAATCGATATTTTGAGGAATTTTTTTCGGGTAAAAAAAAAAGCAAGTTTAGCGAAATTTTCAGATTATTTTATTACATGTCTGAACATAAAAAAACAATTTTTTTTAAAGAAAAATATCAACAGGCAACCGATTTTTATGCACATTCGTGCCACTGCTGTTTCCATGCGGCGAGACAAATGGAGCTCGTAATTTTCATCTGAAACAAAAAAACCAAAAACCATTTTAATTGTGACATATTTTTCTTCTATATGAACTAAAAAAAATTTGAAATTTGAATGTTTTTTCGGGTTTGAAGTAGAAAATGTGCTTTTTGTGAAAAAAAAAATTATTTCAACTTGCTAAAAAAATTGTTAAGAATTTTTTTTTCGACAATGTTTTTAGTTCAAATAGAAAAGAAAACGATACTGAAGCGAACAAGCTTTGGTTTGTTTCGATTGGACTTCTAGTTTTTTTGTAATCAGATACGCCAAATTAGAAAAATCGTAAAAACGAAAACTCGAGAAAACGGGCGCCCTAACTGCCCGAGCGCCCGTATACCTGCTCGACACTCCACTACGTTCAGTGCTGTATCTTTGGAAATATTTCGAATTGGGCTATAAAATTTTGTCTAGACATTCTTAGATACATCAGGAATAGATTTAAACAATTAAAAAAAAATCGATTTTTTGGACCTTCTAATTCAGGATCCGGCCTTAAGAACGGTGATTTCAGCGTTGAAGACAAGCCTCGCCCTGGACCGCCAAATGAGCCAATGAGTTGCTACAACCTGGCGATTCCATTACGGGCGATCGGTATGGACTACAATTGATTCGTTTGAGCCGTGCATTACGAGAAAAATGGCCGGAACACGAGCAAATACATGACAAAATTATTCTTCTGCATGACAACGCTCGGCCTAATGTCGCAAAAGTCGTAAAAAAAATCTTTGGAAACGCTCAAATGAGATATTTTACCGCATCCGCCGTATTCTCCGGACATTGCTCCTTCTGATTACTGGTCGTTCCGACGGATGCAGCAGGATTTAGCAGCTCACCGCTTCAATTCTTTCGCAGAAATCGAAAATTGGCTCAAAACTTGGATCGCCTCAAAAGACGAGACTTCTTGTTCGAGATGGAATTCGAAAATTGTCTGAGAGGTGGGAAAAAGTAGTGGCCAGCGATGGACAATACTTTGATTAATCTATTCGTACCTTTTATTTTGAAATAAATGGATTTTTTACTACAAAAAAAAACGGACCGAATTAATTTGTACTCCCAATAGATTGATAAAAACGCATGAACCATTTTTCTTTACAGTTCGAACATGATTCTGTATTTCTTATTTTCACGGCAATTTCAGTGGCAATTTCTCGCTCTAGCGTACACCTCGAACTAAAGCTATATTTAAAAAAAAAGAATCACTAAAACTTGTGTCATTTGGAAATGCTCCGTACTTTAAAAAATCTCTCTGCACGCTTTTCCGAACTGTCGGTCTCTTAATTTCTTTTTTTTTCAAAGCGAAAATATCGAACGTTATTTGCTGGAGGTAGGCTTCGAGAGACACAAGCGCACGAGTTTTTAATTGTCCCGGGAAACGTTGAACAAGACGCGGCGTATATTTACGCAGTGCATAATAACTCGTGCACAAGCGATATCTGCGAGTACCTGACCGAAGAATTCTCGGCTCCTCGGTACTAGAACGGGCAAAAACACTTGCTGAATCATCAGCTATGTGTGTGCATACGTATAGTTTTGCAGATATGGATGGTACGCGATTGTAGGTATTCGTGCTCCACGTGTATGCATAAAGATAAGAAAGACGTCTCTCCGTGAGGCCACATACAATTTCCTACACACAGAGAAAATAATCCGTCGTCTTAGAAATGAAAAAAAAAAAAAATCTCATTTTCTATGCACGATATATACGGCGCAATAACGAAATGCAGTCTCGGCAATGATGCTTTATCTTCGTTTGCCGTAAATCCTACAAGAAGTTACGAGAAGCCTTGTGTTTTTTTTTTTTTTTTCTTACAAGAAACAATTTGGTGTCCACCTTTGATTTTAATTAAAACTCACGTAGGGGAGAATGGGGCACAATGTGCCACGGGGCACAGTGAGCCACATGTTTCTCGAAGATTTGTAGCTCGTGAATTCCGAAATTTTATGAGTTGGACCGCGATTTATATCAGGTTTCGTCAAGCCTAAAAGAAAGTCGATAGCAGCTCGCAAAGGATTATTGAAAATTAAAAGTTGACTTGAGGCGTGGAAACGAAAATATTTCGCTCGACGAGAAAACGTAAAAAATAACGACACTTTCTGTAGCGGCTCCGGTTTTCGGTCTGACCGTGGGGCACAATGATCCCAAATTTTTTCGAACCCATTATTTCAGGATTTTAAATATTTTTGCAAAAAATATGATAGCTTTATTGTACACCCAAAGGTCTATAAAATCAGTTATGACCTTTTTTTTTATAATCAGACTACTTTGGTAAGAGTAAAAATTCGATAGAAAAAAAGTGACACACTGTGCCCCACCTTCTCCTATATTACAGAGCATCAAAAACGATTGGATACTTTTTATCGTACCCCACCCGTGGGGCACAATGATCCGCAAATTTTTTCGAACCCATTATTTTAGGATTTTAAATCTTTTTGCAAAAAATATGATAGCTTTATTGTACACCCAAAGGTCTATAAAATCAGTTATGACCTTTTTTTTTCTAATCAGACTACTTTGGTAAGAGTAAAAATTCGATAGAAAAAAAGTGGCACACTGTGCCCCACCTTCTCCTATATTACAGAGCATCAAAAGCGATTGGATACTTTTTATTGTACCCTACCCGTGGGGCACAATGATCCGCAAATTTTTTCGAACCCCGTTATTTTAGGATTTTTAATCTTTCTGCAAAAAATATGATAGCTTTATTGTACACCCAAAGGTCTATAAAATCAGTTATGACCTTTTTTTTTCTAATCAGACTACTTTGGTAAGAGTAAAAATTCGATAGAAAAAAAGTGACACACTGTGCCCCACCTTAGCCTATATTACAGAGCATTAAAAACGATTGGATACTTTTTATCGTACCCCACCCGTGGGGCACAATGATCCGCAAATTTTTTCGAACCCCGTTATTTTAGGATTTTTAATCTTTCTGCAAAAAATATGATAGCTTTATTGTACACCCAAAGGTCTATAAAATCAGTTATGACCTTTTTTTTCTAATCAGACTACTTTGGTAAGAGTAAAAATTCGATAGAAAAAAAGTGACACACTGTGCCCCACCTTCTCCTATATTACAGAGCATCAAAAACGATTGGATACTTTTTATTGTACCCTACCCGTGGGGCACAATGATCCGCAAATTTTTTCGAACCCCGTTATTTTAGGATTTTTAATCTTTCTGCAAAAAATATGATAGCTTTATTGTACACCCAAAGGTCTATAAAATCAGTTATGACCTTTTTTTTTCTAATCAGACTACTTTGGTAAGAGTAAAAATTCGATAGAAAAAAAGTGACACACTGTGCCCCACCTTCGCCTATATTACAGAGCATTAAAAACGATTGGATACTTTTTATCGTACCCCACCCGTGGGGCACAATGATCCGCAAATTTTTTCGAACCCATTATTTTAGGATTTTAAATATTTTTGCAAAAAATATGATAGCTTTATTGTACACCCAAAGGTCTATAAAATCAGTTATGACCTTTTTTTTTCTAATCAGACTACTTTGGTAGGAGTAAAAATTCGATAGAAAAAAAGTGACACACTGTGCCCCACCTTCGCCTATATTATAGAGCATTAAAAACGATTGGATACTTTTTATTGTATCCTACCCGTGGGGCACAATGATCCGCAAATTTTTTCGAACCCATTATTTTAGGATTTTAAATCTTTTTGCAAAAAATATGATAGCTTTATTGTACACCCAAAGGTCTATAAAATCAGTTATGACCTTTTTTTTTCTAATCAGACTACTTTGGTAAGAGTAAAAATTCGATAGAAAAAAAGTGACACACTGTGCCCCACCTTCGCCTATATTACAGAGCATTAAAAACGATTGGATACTTTTTATCGTACCCCACCCGTGGGGCACAATGATCCCAAATTTTTTCGAACCCATTATTTTAGAATTTTAAATATTTTTGCAAAAAATATGGTAGCTTTATTGTACACCCAAAGGTCTATAAAATCAGTTATAACCTTTTTTTTTATAATCAGACTACTTTGGTAAGAGTAAAAATTCGATAGAAAAAAAGTGACACACTGTGCCCCACCTTCTCCTATATTACAGAGCATCAAAAACGATTGGATACTTTTTATCGTACCCCACCCGTGGGGCACAATGATCCCAAATTTTTTCGAACCCATTATTTTAGGATTTTAAATCTTTTTGCAAAAAATATGATAGCTTTATTGTACACCCAAAGGTCTATAAAATCAGTTATGACCTTTTTTTTTATAATCAGACTACTTTGGTAAGAGTAAAAATTCGATAGAAAAAAAGTGACACACCGTGCCCCACCTTCGCCTATATTACAGAGCATTAAAAATGATTGGATACGTTTTATTCAAGGGGTGAAAGCCACCCTTAGAGTGAAGCACGTCAAGGGTTGGTTTTGCAGTTTCACCCGCGCAAGCAGTCCACCTATTGCAGTGAAACAAAAAAGAAAAATCTCATGCAAAACGATCAGAAATCCACTACGAGTACGTTGAATGAAAATTAAAATTAGGGGATGTACTCCTTTATTTTTATTCCTCTTATGCCACATTGAGTGACATTTTGGGAGGGATAAAATTAAAGCTTACGTATTTTAGCATTTGTTCCGGTTAGCAAGATTTTTTTTCTTGCATTTCGCATCGATAGAGTCCATTCTCGTTATTCATAAAAATGTCATAACTTACGATATTTTCGATAATTTGTTTTTTTTTTTTTCGACAATATTGTATACCAAGTGCGTCATTCACAGCTCGGCATGAAAATTAACGACCAAGGAATCGTGTTGATACAGTGAAAGGTCGATTTCAAGTTACGATATTAATGTACATAATGTAATATGGTAGTAAAAGTGACCAAGAAGTACAAACAAAACGTACAAATCGATTGCCAGCGTTTTCTCTCTCTCTCTCTCTCTCTCTCTCTCTCTCTCTCCCTCTCTCTCTCCCTATCAGCCTCTTTCATTTTGCGCCTATCCGCCTGTCCTTCTCTCTCCCTTGAGTACTCCGATACAAGTCACGTCGTTGTCACGATAAAAAGCTCTCCGCGAGAGTGACTTTCGACTTTAGGCGCGTAATGCAAACTCGGTGACCACGCGCTTGTTATTGCAGTGATGAAAAGCACTCGGTGACTTTCGCCCAACTGCATTAGTAAAAACATACACAATTTCATTTATTATTCTGTCAAAATGTTTTTTCTTGCACATAGTTAATGTTTTTAATTCAATTAATTTGATTAAATTATTATTTTTAATTGTTTTTATTTAATTTAATTATTATACATACACAATTTCATTTATTTGTCTGTCAAAATGTTTTTTTTGCCCATCGTTAATATTTTTAATTCAATTAATTTAATTAAATTATTATTTTTAATTGTCTTTATTTCATTTAATTATTATACAAACACAATTTCATTTATTTTTCTCTAAAAATGTTTTTTTTGCACATAGTTAATTTTTTTTATTCAATCAATTTGATTAAATTATTATTTTTAATTGTTTTTATTTAATATAATTATTAAAAATACACAATTTGATTTATTTTTCGGTCAAAATATTTTTTTTATGCACATAGTTAATTCTTTCAATTCAATCAATTTGATTAAATTATTATTTTTCATTGTATTTATTTAATTTAATTATTATACATAGACAATTTCATTTATTTTTCTGTCAAAATGTTTTTTTTGCACATCGTTAATTTTTTTTAATTCAATCATTTTGATTAAATTATTATTTTTAATCGTTTTTATTTAATTTAATTATGAAAAATACACAATTTGATTTATTTTTCGGTCAAAATATTTTTTTTTTTGCACGTAGTTAATTTTTTTTATTCAATCAATTTGATTAAATTATTATTTTTCATTGTATTTATTTAATTTAATTATTATACATAGACAATTTCATTTATTTTTCTGTCAAAATGTTTTTTTTGCACATCGTTAATTCTTTTTAATTCAATCATTTTGATTAAATTATTATTTTTAATCGTTTTTATTTCATTTAATTATTATACATGCACAGATTTCTTTTTCTGTGAAAATGTTTTTTTTTTGGCCCATAGTTCATTTTTTTAATTCAATCAATTTGATTAAATTATTTTTTCTCGTTTGCACATAATGAATTCTTTAAATTCAATTAATTTAATTAAATTGTCCTATCCAGGTACAGAGTTAAACATTCGCAGGTAATCGGGTCTCTGCATCCTTTGACTTCGGGTGACAAGGGGCGAGGGCAAAGTGACAGGCAGGAGGAAAGGAACAAGAACGCCCTCCCCCTCCCCCGCAATATTTAATCTTACATGCGAACGGCTGAAACTCTCTTTCCCTCTCCGATTGTCGCACTTTCACTCGTCACCGTATCACATGACAAAATGAACTCGACGAACATTTGATAAATATATTTATCATATGTTCGTCGAGTTCGTCCAGCAATAAATATATCGTTGCTGGTTTGCTTCAGTCGCGACTTCTCTCTCCGGCATCAATAATTGCACACAATTTACTGTCTAGTAAACATATATGGGATATTTTGCTCGGTGAACGTTGACCAACTGAGATTCAATCCCAACAATTTCGCACAACCTCTAAGAGCGCGAAAAATTTCAACGTTTTATCATAAGTATTTATGATTGAAGGACAATTCTAAAATGTGCATGACTGCAATGGACAAATGATCTTTTGGCAAATAGAAAATGAACGATTTATGATTGGACGAAGTGAATTTGAACGACTCGACAGTCAATATTGTGAGTTCTAAAATTCTGATTAAATTACTCGATGTCGAAAAGTAAAAGTCATTTGCCTATCGTTAGAATGGAATATCCTGTGATGTGTTTTTTTTTTTTTTCTATGTGCACACATATTTATGAACCGTAATCGCTGAATTACCAAGGACACAACATTTGCAAAACGAATCTTTCTTAACGACCCTTGACACTTTAAAGCCCGGCGAAATCTTGTTAAGATATTGCGTGTTCTAAATAATTCCAGTTCTTCGACATTTTTCTTCTTCTTGTTTCAGCGATGTGGGTGTAAAATAATCCTATATACGATATGCGTACTATAAAAAATATTTTGTCTCGCTTGTCGTCGTTCTACTCCAATGCGAGTCATATCTAAACTCCGCTTGTCGAAGAAAAATATACGTATCTCGAACTTTTGCTTTTTTTTTTTTTTAATTCCAACTTCCAAGTAATTAACACCTGTTATTAACGGGAATTCTATTGAGTAATTAAATATTCATTTTATTGTATCAAGAATTCCGATAAATCGAGATTTTATCGCTGTAAAATTAATATTTGTGAACAACCAAACGAAAAAGAAAAAAAATATAGGAAATTGTGTCAAATAAAAAATGAAAGCTGATGAAACTTTTCTCAATTGAGCATTCAGTCAAGAACCTGATAAATGTTAAAGGACTACTGGAGGGATATTAACAAATTGCCAAAATTTTTGAAAATTTGAGAAATGATAGTTCTTGAGAGAATAATAATATATAAATTATTTTAGAATTTTTCACTGAATAATTTAGTAGCTATGAACATATGAATTTAACACGGTCGCTTATGGGAAAACAACTTCTGCAGACGTTAAGGCCTTATATACGCGATTTCGCCGATTTTCGAAGGTACTTTTCTAGACGCGGTTAAAAAAAATTACGCATATATTGACAACATTTTTTTTACAGATCATTTATGCACATGGTTAAGTATATGTAAAAAAAAAATCAGAAATATTAACAAATGGCGGAGATATAACATAATAAAGCAATGTATTTTGTTTGCGCGCGCGTTGATGGTGAAAGTTCTCGGCATCGATGTGGGTGTCTGAAAAAAAAATGCACATATTTATAATTGCATAATGAATGTATCTTCAGTGTGAACCAACAATATTATTTTTTAAAAATTATTATAATAAAAATTCGGAACTTAACATTTTTTTACTCAACTTTCTGTCGGTATTTTATTTTTTATATTTTGTTTGTGTCATTGAAATTTTTGTTTCTGTGCTTCACACGATAGGTGATGATACTAAGAATATGTTGTAAAAATTTCAAAGCGATCTAAACCTTCATTCAAGAGTTAGAACTTTCACAACGTTCAAAAAAGTGAATCGTGGAAAAACGGCTTTGAAGTTGGCGGTCGGGCGCGCCGCGCGGTATCTATTTTACGCTCTAAATGCTGTAATTTTAACAATTTTTGAATTTTTTCAATTCTGTAAAGCTTAAAATATTCCTAACCGTTCAGGCTAATGGAATCAAAAATAATTTAAAAAATGAAAAATTTCGAAATTTTTCGCATATATAAGGCTTTGATAAAGTTAGGAAAAATTACGATGGGTCCAAAATCAATTTCCACACGGGCATGTACCTCAAGATACTTGTACACTTGTAATCGAATGATAGATGTATAGCGTGAGTATCAATTGAGTCGAAGAATGGAGAACAGTAAAAGAAAAGCTCAAGTGGATAAAGCTCTTGCCGAGCAAATAAGACTGCAATGAGATAGCGAGAGAGAGAGAGAGAGAGAGAGAGAGAGAGAGAGTGAGTAGGAGAGGAAGAGAATGAGTATAGGTCGAATATCTTGGACAGATAGGCTCGGCGAGCCGACGAAGGACGTCGTCTCTTCTCCCTAGCTCTATAAATCAAGTCTCTTTATTCTTATCATTATTCTTATTAATATTATTATCATTATTATTATGTAGACAGCGTAAATCTGCTTTCAAGTTCTCGGTGAGAGCTCGTTTTATCCACCTCGTCTCAGGCTGTAAAGTGCACGAGTAAGAAACCCTCACCCTCTCGTATTTTCATTTATACTTGCATCGAAACTCCTCCCTCGTGCTATCATCTTCATCGATCTACTTATACACTCTATAATGGTTTTTTTTAATCCGAGCTATATAATTGCCGGACAAAAAAAAATGGCGACCACCGCCGCGGCTGACGTGGACGCCGTGTGCGGCGCGAACGGGGAAAGTTGCGTCTGCAGGAGACGAGTTTACGATGTCATTGATCGGAGCCACGAGAAGTCCAAATAGAGCAAACCTAAATTATTCGGGAGAGGAAAAATCGTCGAAGGAGAGAGAAACTTTTTACCATTTCCAGATTGTACATTTTGCTTAATGATTCGAATCATTAAAACTTCAATTATCTGAATGAATTTGTGATACCTTTCACTCAACACGTTCATCAATTTATTCGCAAAGTGCATTCATACGATGGATTATTCATTTCGATTGCCCGATGATAGAAAGGCTGCATCGAATTAACTGAAGTTCCAAAAATAATTCAATCCTTTTTCAATTAGGTATACCTAAAAAGGTAGAAACTTGGAGATTGCTTTTGTACATTTATTTTGCTCCGAAAACTGATATGAGTAAGCTTGTTTTTTTTTTTTTTTAATACAGTCTCTATAAATGAATCTGAATTTTAATTGTTTTTGAGTTATGATGAGACATTAAAGTTTTTTTTCGATTATACAGTACTGGACAAAAAAAAAGTACGCACTAGTGAAAAATTTCTTACCGCACTAAAATTTACATAGCGGACTCGAAAATAAAGGTAATTGAATTTCCCAAGTGGTGTTTTAAAGAGGACAAGTTTACTTTTATTTTGTTTTTTTAGAAAATTCTCTACGATTTTTTTTCGCCCCGGTGCGCACTTTTGAACGTGGTCATCTTTCGGCTATTCTTTGGCCGTCGAAAATTAACTGCAAAGTTTGTGGAAAATTTTTTCCTCGGTTTTTTCCATGGGAAACTTTCAAAGAATATCAAAACCGATATTTTTATTTTTTAGAAAGTCTTGTACGATTTTTTTTCGCTCTAGTATTGCATTTTTAGCTAAAAAATACATGTTTTAGAAAAAAAAGGCGTCATCGAAGAACTATAGGGTTTCGGGGGAAATGTCAAGAGGGTAAAAAGTTGCATGGGTTCACACTGGAGTGACTAGAATTTTTTCGGAATTTTTCATGGACATTTTTTTTTACCATTTTTGGTTGGAACTTTGATGAGTGGAGAGGCTCCACTTGGGAATTATGGGGTCCAGGACAATTAAGAAAGGAAATTTGTTTAAATTTTTATTTTTAATTCTACAATTTTTCTAGGTGTTTTTTTTTACTTTTGAAAATTAAAATAAAAAAATGAGTATGAAAAAAATGAAGAAAAAATTCTAAAAAAATTGTTGTTAATTAAAAATGAATATGTAAACAAATTTCCTTTCTCAATATATTGTCCTAGACCCCATAATTCCCAAGTGGCGCCTCTCCACTCATGTGGGGTCAAAAAAAAATTCTGAAAAAATTCTGGCTACTACAATATGAACCCATGCAACTTTTTACCCTCTTGACATTTCCTCTGAAACCTTATAGTACTTCGATGACGTCCTTTTTTCTGAAACATGTCTTTTTTAGCTAAAAATGGAATACGGGGGCGAAAAAAAATCGCAGAGAATTTTCTTAAAAAGCAAAATAAAGGTAAACTTGTTCTCTTTAAAACGCCACTTGGGAAATTCAATTACCTTTACTTTTGAGTCCGCTATATAAATTTTAGTGCGGTAAGAAATTTCGACTAGTGCGTACTTTTTTTTTGTCTAGTACTGTATACAAGAATAGCTATAGAAGTACGTTGGATTTTTTGGTATATTGTTTTTTTGTCAACATGGCGCATTTCTAAAACAAAAAGTATAAAATGCCATGAGAAAATCGTCAGAAAATTATTTAAAAAAAAAGAACTATGCAGTATAATAAAAAAATCCTACGTAGTATCTCAGAAAATGTCATTTCAAATATACAGTTAAAATTTCAAGTGAATCGGTTGAAATTTATTTGAGTTACGAGTCTGGCCGATTTGAAAAATGTAGTTTTGAGATAAACGCGTTTAAAGTTAGTACACGGAGAGAATTAAAAAGTAATTTTTGTCGTGAATTTCACGGTCAAAATTACCGTGATATATTTCAATGCGGTGACAAGTGAAAAAAGCATAATAATTCGTATGCGACAAGTTTTTTTTAACTCACGTTACAGAAAATTTCAAATACGTGGCTAAAATTTGACTATACAAGAAGGGTAGCGCGCACGATAATTTTTACCGAGAGCACAATACATTTTCCTATAACACTCATTAAATATTATAATAAATCTTAAAATAACTGTTATAAAGACGATACTTTTTTATAGACATTTTTGAAAGGCATAAAATAATAAAATGCACAGTAAAATTTCGCTGATATTATATATTTTTTAAATTTAAGTTTCGCGTATTTTGTTACACATCAAAATTTACTAGAAAATCTGGTAAAATTTTCTATCTGAAGAAGAAATTTTATTTTATTTTCGTGAAAATCTGTGTTTTACTCAGTAATAATAAACGAAGTTTCAGGGTTGTCATCTGGTTACCGTTACTGCACGGTAATTTTTAACATTTACTTCTCTCCGTATAGAAAGTCACCACATGAATGAAGAGGGGTTGCGCTAGAATTCGAAAATCGAGTACTTAGAGATTTTTCACAGCCATAATCTTTTGGAATATAATTTTATAGGTACTAAGGTACATTTAAAAAAAAAATCAACGATTTTTGGAAAATCCTAGAGTGTCCCAAGGCCTTAAGGTTACTTTTCCCTGTGAATTTCAAGCATACGTAATTATTTACAAACAACTTTACAAAATACTTTAAAAAATTTACTTACAAATAAAACAACATACATAAAAATTTACAAAA
>CAWVQM010000178.1:0-10449 GCA_963932345.1 Ophion ventricosus | reverse complement strand
CGCGTTATAACTTAATTACAAGAAAAGCGGCGAAGAAACCGGAGCAACGGGACCGAGAATGCCCGGGTAAGCAACGAAAGCTGCTGCCACATATATATATATATATGTATATATATCTTCATTTCTTTTCTCTCCACCCGATATATATTAGATTTTCCGTCATTACAAACTTTTTGCCAGCCAGGGAATTATCTGCACATGAAGTATGGGAGGCGATGTTCTATGGGTGGAGTATCAGCGATACGAGAAATGCGGAAGGCTTTGGCGATATATATATATATATATACATATATATATGTCTATTTATATATGTGTGTCTGTGTATCGGTCATGTTCGATTTTTCTTCTTTTTTCTTCGCGTTCAAGGCGATACGAAGTTTTCCCATTTTGCTACCAACCTATCCGAACGCTTTTACCTTCCGCTCTTTTTCTTGTTTCAATATTTTGTTTTTTTTTTTTCGTTAATTTTGTTTTTCATTTGGCAATACGCGCAACTTGTTCTCGCCTATGGGTTTATTGGATCAATAGAAAATCGTCAATAGTAAAGTGAGACATGAGTGCTGGGTCGATTTTTGCAGTTCTTGTTTGGATTTTTAATCATTTTATTTCGTGAGCTATATTTACGTACGACTTGTTCACGACGGCAATTTGCCGGGTAAATAAGAAATTGCTGGTCGAAAAAAGGTACCATTTTCGCATTGCGGTGGGAATAAGGCGCAAGGGTTTCGGGGGGCTGCCTACACTGACTGAAAAATTCTTTTGATATTAACTAGATGCGTCTATTTGATTTTTGTAAAATTAAGTAGATTTTTCGGGAAATCAAATTTTTCCTATTGCATTCCATTATTAAAATCATTTATATACCACAACCATGTTTTCCTCGCTTTTTCGTGCGTGTAAACGGTACGTAAAAGAGGTATTTTCGTCCTAGGACTTAAAAATTGTGAAACGTCCCTTTTTAACAGCTGTCGTGTGCACCGCCGAGGCAGGAACTTTTACCTCTTGTACTGAAAACATCGCGCGTGGGGTAAAAGAGCCACTTTGTGTCCTTGGCACACAATGTACTATTATTTTTAATATATTTATTTAGTCAAATCAAGATCTATTGTTCTCGGCTATGGGTTTATTGGATCAATAGAAAATCGTCAATAGTAAAGTGAGACATGAGTGCTAGGTCGATTTTTGCAGTTCTTGTTTGGATTTTTAATCATTTTATTTCGTGAGCTATATTTACGTACGACTTGTTCACGACGGCAATTTGCCGGGTAAATAAGAAATTGCTGGTCGAAAAAAGGTACCATTTTCGCATTGCGGTGGGAATAAGGCGCAAGGGTTTCGGGGGGCTGCCTACACTGACTGAAAAATTCTTTTGATATTAAGTAGATGCGTCTATTTGATTTTTGTAAAATTAAGTAGATTTTTCGTGAAATCAAATTTTTCCTATTGCATTCCATTATTAAAATCATTTATATACCACAACCATGTTTTCCTCGCTTTTTTGTGCGTGTAAACGGTACGTAAAAGAGGTATTTTACGTCCTGGAACTTAAAAATTGTGAAACGTCCCTTTTTAACAGCTGTCGTGTGCACCGCCGAGACAGGAACTTTTACCTCTTGTACTGAAAACATCGCGCGTGGAGTAAAAGAGCCACTTTGTCTCCTTGGTACACAATGTACTATTATATACCACAACCATGTTTTCCTCGCTTTTTCGTGCGTGTAAACGGTACGTAAAAGAGGTATTTTACGTCCTAGGACTTAAAAATTGTGAAACGTCCCTTTTTAACCGCTGTTGTGTGCACCGCGGTGACAGGAACTTTTACCTCTTGTACTGAAAACATCGCGCGAGGGGTAAAAGAGCCACTTTGTCTCCTTGGTACACAATGTACTATTATATACCACAACCATGTTTTCCTCGCTTTTTCGTGCGTGTAAACGGTACGTAAAAGAGGCATTTTACGTCCTAGGATTTAAAAATTGTGAAACGTCCCTTTTTAACAGATGTCGTGTGCACCACCGAGACAGGAACTTTTACCTCTGTACTGAAAACATCGCGCGTGGGGTAAAAGAGCCACTTTGTCTCCTTGGTACACAATGTACTATTATTTTAAATATATTTATTTAGTCAAATCAAGATCTATTTAATATCTTCTAATAACTAAATATTTTATTTATTCCTAATCAATCTGTGATTCGGTTTCTCATTACATCCACTCCAAAGTTGCCAACATGGCATCAATAAAGACACTCTTGAAAGAAGATCCCTTTAATTTACTTCGTTGCTTTTTTTCAACATGTTAAATAATTTATGTGTTTCTTAAACATAGCAGCGCCAATCCGACTAGCCTTTGATACATAACATAACCTAACCTAATCACGAGGTCCAATAATTAAACATCCAAAACGCATCGATAATTTTAAGAGCGAAATATTTTTAATTCAAAACATTTCAACAAAATAATTTTATCGCAAGGTTTGAAAAACTGCCATTAACTAGACATTATTCGATTCAGGCACAGGTGGCTAGTCTCGATCGCTATCTAATTAGAAGATCGCTCCAACGAGCTTCCGGAAAGATAGCTCACTCCGAACCAAGAAAATCAACGAACTATATCTATTGAATGTCCTAATAAAAAAAAATGGATTGCTCGTTATTCCCTAACGAGCGTTGCCGACAAAAAAATAAAAAATGACAGCTTTAAATGTTTTTTTTTTTTTTATAAAAAAACAACCTTCATCATTTGTTATTAACAACTAGATAGACATATCAATGTTGCAATGTGAGTGGTTTTTTGCGGGAAAATTCATGCTCCATCAAAATAAAAAATGTTTCACCGATTTTTTATTTTATTTAGTACTTTATATAATGCCCTGCTCCTGTAAAAAATATATCCCGACATCTTCAATTCAAAGGAAATAACAGCACAAAAGCCATATTTTTAACATGTTTAAATTACCCTATAAAGTCGACACTGCCGAAAAAAAATTTAATTTAAATAGGATCTATTTTAATTAAATAGGCTTTATTCTGTTCGCGCGACCTACTACGACCTTATTTGTTTAAAATATATTTTTTTATGCATTCGAACTATTTTGCTTAAATATTATATATATTCAAATTAAATAAATAAAAATTAGATTTAAATAAAATAAATAAAGATAAAACACGATATATCGCATGAATGCGAGAAAGGAATATAATTTCATGACATAAAAGTGCGGTGAAAATAAGTCGAATTATTATTTAGAAAAAAAAAAGAAAGACAGACGCGACTATTCATGTATAGAAAGACTAACCCTTTTCCTCAACTGAAAAATGTTACAACAGTCTTCTAATGAAAACAAAGCCATGAGATTTTTTAGAGGCTGAATCGTGTACCATTTGTCCGTCTGTCTCTCTTGTCTTGAACTACCAGATGAAACCGAATCACAGATTTATTAGGAATAAATAAAATATTTATTTATTAAACGATATTAAATAGATCTTCATTTGAATAAATAAATATATTCAAAATAAATAATTTTAATAATGGAATGCAATAGGAAAAATTTGATTTCACTAAAAATCTAGGTTAATTCAAATGAAAAAAAAAAAAAAACATCGAATAGACGCATCTTGTTAATATCAAAAGAATTTTTCTGTCAGTGTAAAGTCGTTTACGAATTTTTGGAAAATTTAATCCGAAAATACCTTGCATGCTATTATATTGCCGTGAACGAATCTAAAAACAAAAACCGAAGTTCTAAAGGGTTCGTAAGACATAAACAACAAAAAAGTCTGGGCCTAACTGAATCCGTCATTGGATGATGCCAATGAATTATCGATGCCCAAAAATGGAATATTACGCTATAATGGAAATTATCGTTCCCAAACGAAAAAAAAAATTAAAAGTGGTAGTGATTAATAAAAAAAAATGGGATCTTCGATGACGTCACATGGGCATAACGTAGTGGCGCGATAACTCTGTGCTACGACCACACTACCGAGGTATTAATGGTCAGAGAGAGGCAACGCGCCGCGGGGATGATATTCACGAAGTTAATTGCCGACAAACCTCTCTAATTACCGCGTAATTATGAGCAGCGGCTAATATTGCCGACACGATAAAGAAAGAAAGAAAGAAAAACGACGGAGTGGGGAAAGCCGGAGCTTGGACTCTGCCGTATGTACCGGCGTTATGTATGCAATGCATCAGGATCTCCCTGGCGTATCAAGTTTAATTGTCAGGACTCGCGGGGTTATACTGGCATCATTACGTCTCTCCCTTTTCCCGATCTAAGCTGCAAACTCCAACCACGTCGGGCACTGCCTATTGCGCCAATTAAAGAGAATTTCTATTATTATTTTTTTTTTAATGCCACATATATACACACGGAGCATATTTGCATTTTCATAAATATTTCATGGTGCCTGTATCATACGTGTCTTGATAAACGTATCCTACAATAAATTACATCTTGATATATCGAGTCACGGTCGCTCGTAAAGTTTCGACGCGTGCTGCGAAGAGTACAAAACTTCGCGTATTACTTTGTCGGTTTTTGCGTGTCGTTAATGACGTGATAAACATTGGCAGCACTGACGCAAAATATTTATTGCAATTAACTTAATGCGTTTAGTTGATCCCTTTTTTTTTATTTGAATTAACTAAAACTTTCGTAAAACTAATGTTTTTTTTAATTGATTATACTATTTCAGAGATTTATTTCAAATATATTTATTTATTTAAATTGAAGATATATTTAACACTGTTGAGTAATGAAAAATTAAAAAATTAAGAGTATAAAGCAAATTCAAAGAGGTGGTAGTACGCTTTCTGGCCGGAGTGTGGCGCAGGCCCGCGAAATTTCTCATGCAAGCAGTTGGTACTCCAAGCGAGCGTATAACTGAGCCCGCGAAACGTATTGGCGCACCACGAATTTTGCGCATTGCCACTTATATGGTGTCCCTATATAAAATTATCAAAAATGGTTTTTATAATTATTTGGAATTGAGAATTGAGAATTAACAACACGGATAAATGTGTAGTGTATATGAGAAAGTATGGCTAATTGGCTGGTTGGAAATCAAAATACTAATAATTTAAATTTTGGGTCTACGCATCATTTCGTAGCTAAATTCCGATAGATGTCGTTCCGCTCGCACATGCGTCAACCGTATGTAGTGCCGTATATTAAGAGGCCAGTCCACTTTGGAGCCACGAAAAAAAGGCTATTTTCGCGATTGTTTTTTGAGGATTTTATAAAAGATATGAATATAAAAGTTGTTGGGCTTGATAAATAAAGTCTTGAAATACAAAAAAAATGTTTAATTCATTTTTATTCATTTTTAAGTACAAAAACTATAGTTTAACGTAACGCTTCAAGAATAGATGGGCTAGGTAGCTCCATCACAATTCGGCAACGGCTTGTCTGAAACAAAAAAATCAAAGTCCATTAGATTCAGTATGATACCAGCTACAAAATGACCCTCGGATATAAAGTTTTATCAAAAAATAAAAAAATGGCAGATGAAAAACGAATAAAGTAAAAAAAACGCGTTTTTTTCGCAGTTTTTCGCAAAAAAAAAGAGTAAAAATCAAAATTTTAAAACCATCGAGGGTCATCTTGTTGCGAATCATGTTTACAATATGTGGTTCAAATTTCAAGAGAATCGGTTTATTAGTTTTAGAGATACGATGGAGCTAAATTTTGAAAACGTTGTTTCGAGAAAAACGCGTTTGAAGTTTATACTATGAAAAACTCTTACCTAAACTCAATCGGCAATTCCTCCACCGTACAAAATCCCTTCTTATTGCTCATCATCGTCGATTTCTTCAAGTCTTGCTTGCTTTCGTTTGGTTCTGGTCTCTTTTGAGCACTCAGAACTGCGGCGGTTTGCAGAGCGAACACGCTCGTCATCGCGATTGTCGGCGAATCCGACGGCGATCGGGCCCAGTTTGACGCCCATTATTTCCATTATTTTAAGCACTGGACGAAATCCTTCATTAAAGACACAAGCGGAAACTTTGCAGGCAATGTCTACGATTTTTTTGCCGTTGAACATGTGTTTAGGTGCCATATTCCATACGCAGTTGTTAATACTTTCATTATTGTTTTGCGTATGGCCAACTAAACATCTTTCGAGCAGTTCTGTTTTGGTGAGATCCTCGTAAATAGGTTTTAAAACTTCCTGTACTTCCACAGAAAGAGCAGGAGGGTGTTTGTAATGTTGCTGAGGTGCCTTAGCTTTGAGGTACTTGAACCATTCTAAAGGCCGATGGTTCGGCCGAGCGCGCTATACGCTCAGGTAGACGAAATGAGGTCCTGACGTTCATAAATTTTTGACACAATATTTCTGAATGTATGTACTTTCGAAAACAGTAGAAAAAAATCGATTTTTTGAAATTTTCAAAGTGGACTGGCCCCTTAAGTGAAGTATATTAAGAATAAGTAAAGTATCGTAAACAGGCTCTGTCTAGTGACCCACTCCAGTCAAGCATTAACTTGTGGCAATTTAAAAATCGGCGAGTGTTTGAAACTTAAAACCAAATGTTTTTTCGTTATGAAGACTATGCCAAATCGATATAATTATATTAATGTTACAGATAAAATAAATAAATACATCTCTTCATAAAGTTCGAATGCTGTTAAACTATGTACGTTTCAAACACTCGCCGATTTTGAAATTCCCGCCAGCTAATGCTTGACTGAAGTGGCTCACTAACAGAGCCCGTTAATGCGGTGTTGCCACGTTTAACCTACAAGTTTCGTTAATGTCCGAAAACAAACCGTCCTAGCTCGAAATTCACATCTTTTCATGAATATTATTTCGAATGAAGTAGAGAAACCACTTGATTATTTAGACCGTCATTCCTAACACTATAATAACGGTTTGCTTAGTTTTTTTTTATCGGCTTATCACTATTATTTTTGGGCCTACAGCCCTACAACTGGTATTTACTAATTGTCGTATGTATTACCAAATGGATAAAGGTTCAATTTGAACATTAAGCATCTCCGAAACTATGTTGTAAAACTGATTGATTTTTGGACAGTCAATGCATCCTAAATTAATCTCTCGGTGATATAAATTTCAATGGCCTACCAACATTTCGATTTTGGTATCGAAACTCCTTAAGGGGGCAAGATACCTTTACAAGGCTAAAAAATCGATGATTTTGTGAAAGTTTCTTTTTGGAGGGGAAATAATTATTTCATATTTTGGAAACTTTGGCGTTTATTAGGGTGTACTTTTATCTACCAAAGCATATTCTTTAAGTTACTAAAAAATAAACAATGGCTGAGATATCCCGCTGGCTTTGGAGCAGGTCGACTCGGGACTTCGAAAATAACGTACACTGTGGTGTTCATGGTTTGCATCTGAAACGAATAGGGTTGAAGATTTTCATTGGAAAGATTCATAGTTCGTCTGTAAGCCTAAAAAACAAGTAAAAAATTCAAAAATTGGAAGAATTATACCATTTTTAAATAGATATTGTGATTTTTGATGACATTTTCCTTATATTTTCATAAGGGAAAGTACATTTCTTAACTGATTTCTATAGTGTTAGAAATTTTTTTTTTCTGACACTAAAGAGGCACGAAAATTTCACTTTCGCCACACCGCTAAGGAGTTAATATTTACCCAGATCCAAATCAGAGTCGAAATACCACAATTCTAAAGGCGGGCCTATTTCGCGTCCGCACAAATCGCTGACTTGTTTCATATCACAAGCGAAACGAGACGTTAAATATCATTTTCCACTCGGAAAAGTGACGTTTAACAGCCCTTACCTGTTACTTCCGTACAATGACCCAATAGCGATACATCAACGATGCAAGAAGAAGTCCTCCGTGCCTCCACACTCGCTCCACAGTTGACCCCGATACGAATAAAAGGGTCTGCCGATCCGACGACACCCTTTCCCTTAAACACCACGCGCCCGCCACGCGCCCCACTCACCCCATAAAAAAATCCTTCCCTAAAATACTGGCGCGACTATATACAAGCTGTAAAGGCTTGTCGACGAGGGACGCTTTTCGTGGCAGTCTCATCAATTTCGAATAATTCTTGGACTCGTGTCCATTTTTATTCTCTTCCCTACCCCCTCCCTTCGCTATTTCCGATCATATTCTTGGTGAATTATTTCTTCGAAAAAAAAAAAAAAAAAAACAACAACCCCTTCGCACGTCCCGTTTAGCGAATTGATCCTACGGACGTGTGGCAGGACGGATAAGCGGAGGGTCAATTTAAACATCGTTTACCATCTGGGTAAGGGCCGTAACACCCCCCTACCCCATCTTCCTCGCCCCGCTCACTCGCGTTACAACCCCCGGCGCATATTAACAAATGGCTGCCGACGATGCCGGACAGCAATTATATTCGAATCCATCAACTTTTGCACAATTAACGCTTGACGTATCCTCGATCACGATCAATCACGCAATTTTTCAGCGCGTTCGATTCTCTTTCTTTCTTTTTTTTGTTCGTCCTTTTATTCCCTAATTTTTCTCGCTCCGGGACGCTTCTTCCTACGAGCCGGAATCTTTTGTCGGATTCGCGCTGACGCGCCACGTTTTTTTTTTTTTTTTTAACACGTGACAGAATCTCAGGTAGTCCAAGACTCGGAGTACAGGATGACCTCGATGACTCGCGAATTTCCCGCGGCTACAGGGGCAAAAATCAGTATCGATTTTCTTTTTTTGATTTCACGGCTACTTTCGGAGGTGGGAAGAAAAAGTTGAGGTCTACAGACCTGGAAAACGTGTAGGGATGAATCTACTTTTTGCCCTGAATCTGAAAGAACCCGAGGAAAATTTGATCTTGATTTCGGCTCGGTTGGGGCTGGATCGCCAGAACGATGCAGTTTTTTTTTCCGATGCTTCGTTAAAAAATTATTCCATATTGAAAATATAAAATAATTGTTTACCTCAATTGAAGGCATGAACAAAATTAACTGCACTTCTTGAGGAGTCTAGTAAGAAAATTAACTTTTTGGTCGTGACTGATTGGGTTGTATTTTGTGGAAAACTAGAATGGCAAATTAACGATTTATGATTGCGAGTGTTTTTCCAATGGTTGCATTTGCAACGAGTTGTTTTTTCGGTCCTCGATAGAGATTGATACATTCTCATAATTAAGTTGGAATTCGAAAAAAAATATTTTTTAAATTCGACCTCGTTGGAAATCGACAACATTTATTTATCATTTTTTTTTTATTTTACTTCTTTAGAGTTTAAATTCTTGCACATCTAGACTGTGGATCGCTAATAAACACCCTGGAAAGCGTTCGAGTGATTTTCTGAGCTCAAAGTGGCCAAAAAATTGTTGATTGCGAAACTTTCGTTGACTTCCAACTATGCAAACTTCATCGTCACGGTACATTTACGTAATTAAGAGAGTTCTACTAAACTCCAGGTGAATGGTGGTCTGCAGGTGTCAGGTGCCTTCTACGCAGAGAAAAAAATCACTTGGATCAGTGAGATTGTTCATTAACAGCAGGTCAACGAAACGTTGAGATAAATGACTAAAATATCTAGTATATATATATATAATTAAATCAATATATAAATAACACTAAAAAAGAAACATCAGAGCATTCGTTAGTCCGATGAAAAAAAAAATAGTTCTTGAAATAACCTAATATTTCATTTTGTTGCATAAATATTTGGTTTCCCAATTTATTTGGTATCCCCTATGACAGATTTTATCAGCCCAGGTCAATTTTTCCTTCAGTATAAATTATGTACGCATCGAAGAATCTCCGCCGCGCTGCAACAATTTTTTCCGAGCAACTTAATTGGAATCGCGTTCTGGTTTCGTAATGTATATATATATATATATATATATATACAGGATGGCACATGGACCGAGACAATTTTTTTTATGGGATTGGTGGAGTTATTTGCTAGTTTTTTTACCTGTAGACCCTATGTTCTAAGTGTCATGGTAATTGAGATATGATTTTTTTTCGTTTTGTTTTTAATTACCCGAAATTTCGCCTTTAAATCGTCATAACTTTTTTATTTGTGGCTGTAATAGCACAAAATATTTTTTTCTGTATTCTGCACGGTAAGTTTATTATAAAAAAAATCATTGTCTGATACAATTCGTTTCAAGAAAATGACTCATGAACTTCCAAAGTTTTAAAAAATGTGTAAATGTATGAAAAATATCAACTTCTCATTATTAAAAAAAGTGAAAGATATTTCACTTAAAAGTGAAACTTAGCTTTGGTTTTAAAAGTTCCCTAGTTTATACCTTTTCCAACGGTATGCTACATGACATAGACATCATTCATTAGTGGTCAAAATAAGAGCTACTGGTTTGCCAGGGTCAGGGTTAAGAAAATACTTTTTATTTTGCCGATGTTTTTTTTTAATTATGAAACTTGAGTGATAATTTTTGCTCAAATTGACCTTTACTCCGTATGCATGCAACAAAAGTTATTTCGTGCTATTACAATCA
>CAWVQM010000177.1:0-19267 GCA_963932345.1 Ophion ventricosus | reverse complement strand
GAGGGGTTGGGCGGGGGGCGGCGGGGGAGGGGATTCTCATTGCAAAATCCTCGCAATGATTGTTTTTTTTTTTTTTTTTTTTCTAGCACAGGGTTAGTTGGGTAGGCTAGGGGCGGCGGGGGTTGAAGGGTTTTTTTTTTCTTCCAGAACTGAAAACAGCTCTTCAAACATATATCTGTACTAATACATCTTGGCATGAATGACGTCACGGTCCATTAAAATATATCGAATAATTCGCGGGGCCCTCATCCGGATCGTTACTTTCGTCCTAATAATTATTTATAGTCATTAGTCTTTACCGTTCGCTTTGAATACGCCGAGTTAATCGTCACTTTATAATTCGTCTCATTGATAAATGATAATATTGCGACACGTCTTGTTACAAAAAGATAAAAGTCTGTTGTTTACTCGATTGATCAAACGTATAAGTAATATAATATTAGGTGTACAACTTTGCGTCCGCCGTTTTTCGATTGATGGCTGCAGCGGTAAGTGCTGGTCGAAATAGGCAGATGAAAAATGTCACACGGTAAGCTTGGACATGTGTCAACACAACGACAGCGCAACATTGGTGAATTTGTGTTTGTGTGATAAATTTATTCTCGATCGAAGGTGTCACTTTTCGAGCCAAATTCTCGTCATTTGCGGGAAGTGTTGATTTTTTTGCTTCCATTCGAAGCAAAAGTGCGGCTGAGGCGCATCGAATGATCCCAAGTACTTACGGCGAGTCTGCTCTTTTACTGAAAGAACATGTTGTGAGTGATTTCAACGCTTCGAGAGCGATGATTTTGACGTCGAGGACCGGCATGGCGGTGGAAGAGAGAACATTTTCGAAGATTCCGTAACCGGAGGCATAACTTGACGGAGACTCGTGCCAAACGCAAGAAGTGAATTGGCAGAATCATTGGGAGTGACTCAAAAAGCGCCATTACGAAGCGCCCTCAAAGCCATGGGAATGACTTTTTACGAATAAAGCCTCAAATTTTGGAAAAAAAAAAAAAACGGCGGAAGCAAAGTTGTACTACAATATTTATGGGATACAAGTCGAATGTTACATCGACTTTTATGTTCAGCCGTAATTAATGTTGAGAACGGGTGCACGGTGTGGTTCCTCCGCAATGCACCTGTGGGATGCCGAAGTTCAATTCCGATTGAACGAACAAAAAAAAAAAAATAATAATAAAGAGCCGATGACATTTTATCGTCGTCACCGCCAGGAGTCGCACCGCGCCGCCACGAAGCCAAACGATTCTCAAGGATTTAATATCTGGGCAATTATTTCCAAAAAAATTGCTGCTCCTTCATAGTTGATTCAAACATTTGATCTTATTTTAGCGAATTTTTAGACGGGGTTTCGATCATTTCTTTATCTCGTGTTTTTTTTTTATTAATTGAAAAATATTTTATCATTTTTAAAAAATTAATTGACCAATTCTCCATCGCGGCTGATGAAAAAAAAATCGGACGTTAACGATTTTGAAATTGCCTATAAAGAGGTTGGAGCGTTGCCCTACAATCGAAGATTAAAAAAATATACAGTGGGTAAAAATCCTGCGAAAAAATAATACTTTTAGCATTGTTTTTTTTCCGAAGAAAAATACAACGTTCGAAAAAAAATGAAAACCTAAAGCATTTGATTTTTTTTTTTCGAAGGATGATTTTAAGAACACGAGGTATGCAAATACTTTTTTTTACCCACTGTATAAATACAGAGTGTTTGGTGCATGGACCGACACAATTTTTTTAGGTATTGGGAGGATCATTTACTACTTTTTTCACCCTTAAACCCTATGCCCTAAGTGTCACGATACTTGAGATAGGATTTTTTTTTCGTTTTTTTTTTATTAACCGAAATTTCGCCTTTCAATCGTCATAACTTTTTTATTTGTTGTTGCAATAGCAAGAAATAACTTTTGTTGCATGCATGCGGAGTAAAGGAGGTCAATTGGAGCAAAATTTATAACTCAAGTTTAAGAAAAACGTCGGAAATATAAGTCTTTTCTTGATCCTGATCCTGGCAAACTAGTATCTCTTATTGTGACCACATAATGAATGATTTCTATGACTTGTAGCGTACCGTTGGAAAGGGTACAAACTAGAGAACTTTTTAAAACAAAGCTAAGTGCAAAATAGCTTTTATTTTGATTTTTTTAAATCAATTTAGAAGTCGACACTTTTCATACATTTACACATTTTTACGACTTATAATAATAAACTTATTCAAATAATGATTTATTTATAATAAACATACATTGCAGAATACACGAAAAATTATTTCGTGCTATTATAGCCACAAAAAAAGTTATGACGATTTAAAGGCGAAATTTCGGGTAATTAAAAAAAAAATGAAAAAAAAAATCTTACCTCAATTACAGTGACACTTAGGGCGTAGGGTCTAAGGATGAAAAAGTTAGCAAATGACGCCCCCAAAACCTAAAAAATGTCGATCTTGTGCCAAGCACCCTGTATATACAGGGTGTCCAATGGGAAGTTGCTAAAACTAAATAAGTGTCTCTTCCCTCCATGAATTCAATAGGGGTCCCTTTTTCTAAGGCGCATACCTGAGGCCCCGCAGTTTTATTCCAGCCGTGGTTGAAGCAAGTGCGCGCGCGTCAAAATGAGTGAGCTCACCACGGAAGAAAAAGTATATCTTATTGAGTGCTTCTTCTCGAGGGGAAAAATTTATGGTAATGCGTATGGAGGGTTTCGTACTAAGTTTGGAACTCATAGAGTTGCCAGCGAAAACACTCTGAAAAGGTAAGAATTTAATATTTATTCATATTCATCTATCACACAACTTGTGTTTCAATTCAATTAAACTGCATTGAAGTAATTTTACGTTAATTTTTGTAGGATAATCGATAACTTCGTGGAGTATGGTACACTCCAGGACCGTAGACACGAGTTGCCAGGTCCATCTGTTACGGTGACTACACCAGAGAAGATCAACGAAGTCGATTTCAGTAAAAGGAATTTATTTGCAATTCTTGGAATCTACGGTAACAGGAGAGAGTTACAAACAGCTTTTGGAAACGAAATTCTTCCCTTATGCAAATAAGAGGGGAATGGTTAAAATTTTTTACTTCATGCAAGATGGAGCGACGCCGCACCGGACTCATGAGGTGTTTGAAGCTATTCATCGCGTATATGGGACTCGAGTAATCGGTCTGGGGTACCCTAAATTTGCTCAAGGCGGACTAGAATGGCCTCCGTACTCACCGGACCTGAACCCTTGTGATTTTTTTCTTGTGGGGTTACATTAAAGATCATTGTTACGCTAAAAACCCCAGTACAGTAGAAGAACTGATCGCGGCCATCCAGGAAGTGGTTCGCGGCATTACGAACGATATGTTGGACACAGTTTTTCACAGTTTTCAAAAGAGAATTGATTTTTGTGCACAATCTAACGGTTCGCACTTCGAAAATATCTATCATTAATCACTGTACTTTTTCGTTATTTTTATAAGATGTAATAAATTGACATAAAAAATATTTGACTGAGTTTTATTTATGTGCGTTTAAAACTGCGGGGTTTCCTCTATTTAAAGCAATTTGGCTTTTCTGATTCTGTGCACGTGTTTTGAAATGACAGCCGATTAGTTTCAGCAACTTCCTATTGGATACCCTGTATATATATATATATATATATATATTATTGTTCTGTTATATGGTGTTGTTATTCTTGTTTTCTTAAAAAAAAGAGTTCCCTTCTAGAATGATCTAAGCCTTGACGTGTCCATATTTGGACCCTGTACCTTACAAAATGTTATAATAGTATCTTTTCTGAATTACAAAGTTGACGTGAGATTTTCATTGACCCCCCCCCCCCTCTCCTCTTAAATGAAATTTGGTGAGATTTGACCAGACTCCCCCCCCCCCCCCCCCCATTTGGAGCTCACGTAATTAATGAACGTCCCCTTTTAATCTAATAAGAGATTTCACAATTCTCATAATAATTATCAATAATTTTATACTTTTTCAAGTTCGTAGCACAATAGTTTTTCTTGTTTATGTAATAAAAGTATAAAAAATTCATCATTTTGCTCTTCAATTATATATTTTATGAAAACTCAGCATCTACAGAATAAATCTCTACCGCGTATGCATTTTTGTTTGCGATTTTTTTTTAATTTTTAACTCATAAACTGTCATTTGACAGAACTGGGCCGCTCCAACCATCTTGAAGGAAAAGAACTTAAGGCCTTATATACGCGAAAAATTTTTCATTTTTTTTTAAAATTTTTTATTCCATTAGCTCGAACGGTTAGGAATATTTTAAGCTTTATAGAATTGAAAAATTCCAAAAATTCTTAAAGTTACAGCATTTAGAGTTTTTTTTCACGATTCACTTTTTTCAACCTTGCGAAAGTTCTAACTCTTGAACGAATGTTCGGATCGCTTTGAAATTTTTACAACATATTCTTAGTATCATCATCTATCGCGTGAACCGCAGAAACAAAAATTTCAATGACACAAAAAAATATAAAAAATAAAATACCGACAGAAAATTGAGTAAAGAAATTTTAAGTTTCGAATTTTTATTATAATAATTTTCTTTTTTATAATATTGTTGGTTCACACTGAAGATACATTCATTATGCAATTATAAATATGTTCATTTTTTTTTCAGACACCCACATCGATGCCGAGAACTGTCACCATCAACGCGCGCGCAAAAAAAAAAATACATTGCTTTATTATGTTATATCTCCGCCATTTGTTAATATTTCTGATTTTTTTTTTTTCACATATACTTAACCATGTGTACAAATGATCTGTAAAAAAAATGTTGTCAATATATGCGTCATTTTTTTTTAATCGCGTATATAAGGCCTTAAAGATGTGCAATCAGGATCACAAGATTCTCTAGATCCTTGAAAATTAATTAAATCTTTATCCATGTCCGATTTCTCAAATAATTTTTTTTCAACGAACGTTTGCGGATTTTTTTTTTTTTTCATACGACTGCAAGTTGGCTATGATAAAAAAAATGTTGTTTTTTTTTCTCTCAAATCTATATACACGTGTTGAGGATACGAGAACGCGCGGGAGTTTTTCGTACGTGTTAATATAGCGGCACACCACTGCAACGCTAAAACCGCAACTCATGCAATTCGATATTTCTTGATAATTCAACAAAAAAAAAAAAAGGAATTAAACGATAGAATCGATAGAAAGAAAAAAAAAAAAAAAAAACGATGAGTAACAAAAACTAGGAAACTGGCCGACGTGTGGGATTTTTCACGAGTCGCTTTGGGTATATGGGGACTTCGGTGGAGTGATTGGAAAAAGGATTTGTAAAACGAAGGACGAAAAAAAAAAAAAAAAAAAAAAAAAAACACACACACATGATCGATGTGTCGAGAAGGTGGATTCGGCAGGATTATCGTAGATTCCGAGCGACGCGGTAGTACAATCATAACGCATTAAATAACATCGAACGTGCTTCTATGTACTATAATATTTATAGTAAAATATGACTATATGTGTACGTCCATACGTACGAATATATGGATCATTTGTTTCAACTCACGATTGTTCTTTTTTTTTTTTTTTTTTTCCTCAATTCTTCAAATCACTCGTACCCACAAAAAGACAAAATGAAATATTTTTGTTCCGGTTAATTTATCTGCATGTTGGAATTTTTTCGTTGTTGCATCGTACAAGTGAAATAAAAAAGAAAGGTTCCGTATGAAAAAAAAATCACAAATGCAAACAAAAAAAGGACGTTGTCCGAAATATTTGCTATTGGCGAAAATCGATTACTTTTATTTGCGAAATTCTATTGAGGGGCCAGTTCACTTTGAAAATTTCAAAAAAATCGATTATTTTTTTTTTTTACTGTTTTCGAAAGTACATACATTCAAAAATATTGTGTCAATATTGCCGATTGAGTTTAGGTAAGAGCTTTTTATAGTATAAACTTCAAACGCGTTTTTCTCGAAACAACGTTTTCAAAATTTTTTGTTTGGGTTTGTTGTTGCGAAAAACTGCGAAAAAACGCGTTTTTTTTACTTTTTTTCGTTTTTCATCTGGCATTTTTTTATTTTTTTGATAAAACTTTATGTCCGAGGGTCATTTTGTAGCTGGTGTCATACTGAATCTAATGGACTTTGATTTTTTTTTGTTTCAGACAAACCGTTGCCGAGTTGTGACGGAGCTACCTTAGGGTGGTCATTATTTGGGGTAAAAATTAATTTTACCCTTTCCGCCCCCTAAATCGGTTCGAAATACGTAAAAAGTGACGCTGTAATTTTTTTCAGATTTTAAAAAAAATGTTTAATCCTTGACCACGGGGGTTGAAGTTTTCCATTTAAAATACATGGGGTTTTCCTGCGTTTGCAGTCACTATTTTACTGTGGGCCTGAATATGTTTGTAAAATCTTGAAATTTTCAGAAATTAGTTTACAAGCATGTTGCTACATGGAAAAAATTTCCAAAACCCTTACCCTCAAAATATTGTATAACATCACCATTATAATTATAACTTCTTTTTTTATAATTTTTTTTTTTATTTTGCTTCCTCGTTTTTTTTTTATGTATTTAAAATCGAATAATTTTCTAAACGAGTTACAAATTCTTAAGTATTGTCTCCTTTTTTGCGTCTGGATGATTTTTTCGATATTCTCTTACAATTTGTAAAATTGTAAGAGAATATCGAATACCGAATATCGAATTTTAATCGGTGAACAGTGTTCACCGATTACAATGAAATACTCACACGGAACGAACAACAAAAACAGTACATTTTACAAATTGTAAGAGAATATCGAAAAAATCATCCAGACGCTAAAAAGGAGACAATACTTAAGAATTTGTAACTCGTTTAGAAAATTATTCTATTTTAAATACATTTATAAAAAAAACGAGGAAGCAAAATAAAAAAAAAAATTATAAAAAAAGTTATAATTATTATGGTGATGTTATACAACATTTTGAGGGTAGGGGTTTTGGAAATTTTTTCCATGTAGCAACATGCTTGTAAACTAATTTCTGAAAATTTCAAGTTTTTACAAACATATTTAGGCACACAGTAAAATATTGACTGCAAACGCAGGAAAAGCCCATGTATTTTAAATGGAAAACTTCAACCCCCGTGGTCAAGGGTTAAACATTTTTTTAAAAATCTGAAAAAAATTACAGCCTTACTTTTTACGTATTTCGAACCGATTTAGGGGGCGGAAAGGGTAAAATTAATTTTGACCCCAAATTAATGACCACCCTAAGCTACCTAGCTCACCTATTTTTGAGGCGTTACGTTGAACTATAGTTTTTGTACTTAAAAATGAATAAAAATGAATTAAAATTTTTTTTTAAATGTATTTCAAGACTTTATTTATCAAGCCCAACAACTTTTATATTCATATCTTTTATAAAATCCTCAAAAAAAAAAAAAAAATCGCGGAAATAGCCTTTTTTTTCGTGGCTCCAAAGTGGACTGGGCCCTTAAGCTAGGCACTCTCTGCAATGATCAACGAATCCGGACACAGCGAATCCGGAGCCGGACCAAGGGAAGTCGGATCGTTGAATTAAAAAAAAATGAACCATATATTGCTTACGTATCGGAGCGGTGTTTCTTCAATGATAAAATGCATTACGTAGGGATACACACGAAGATACAACCGATCTATACGTATAAATATATATAATATATGGAGACACGTTTTCACACGGTTAAAGGAGATTTCACTTGTTCGTTGGGAACAAACGATTCTCTCTACGGGTTATTAATATTAATTTCAAAAGTATTGTAAGACGTGTCATTCGGGGTACCCAAAGGTGCATTGGTGGTCGGGAGTAACAATGTATAGATGTGTGTACGAGTATACGTTTCTTTTTTTTTTTTCCCCTCAAGGCCCTTGGATCCGTGGATCCAGGCTTAATGAAACAATATAGCAAATAATATGCTTCGTTGACAAAACCAAAATCCCTCGATTTTCCCGTATACCGGTCGTACTGTCGTAGGGTAAAGTTGACCTTTTTTTTTGTTTTCGTCACTACTGACGCTTCCTCTCGATCCAAAATGGCATATTTTCAAAATTACATCAACCGTGATATGAGTTTTGTTGAATTTCAATTCTTATTTGTCACTGTAGTTTCGTATCTTCTACGAGTTTCCAAGGGCCTTAAGGCCGGATCCTGAATTAGAAGGTCGAAAAAATCGATTTTTTTTTTATTGTTTAAATCTATTCCTGATGTATCTAAGAATGTCTAGACAAAGTTTTATAGCCCAATTCGAAATATTTCCAAAGATACAGCACTGAACGTAGTGGAGTGTCGAGCAGGTATACGGGCGCTCGGGCAGTTAGGGCGCCCGTTTTCTCGAGTTTTCGTTTTTACGATTTTTCTAATTTGGCGTATATGATTACAAAAAAACTATAAGTCGAATCGAAACAAACCAAAGCTTGTTCGCTTCAGTATAGTTTTCTTTTCTATTTGAACTAAAAACATTGTCGAAAAAAAAATTCTTAACAATTTTTTTTAGCAAGTTGAACTAATTTTTTTTTTCACAAAAAGCACATTTTCTACTTCAAACCCGAAAAAACATTCAAATTTCAAAATTTTTTTCGTTTTTTTTTTAGTTCATATAGAAGAAAAATATGTCATAATTAAAATGGTTTTTGGTTTTTTTGTTTCAGATGAAAATTACGAGCTCCATTTGTCACGCCGCATGGAAACAGCAGTGGCACGAATGTGCATAAAAATCGGTTGCCTGTTGATATTTTTCTTTAAAAAAAATTGTTTTCTTATGTTCAGACATGTAATAAAATAATCTGAAAATTTCGCTAAACTTGCTTTTTTTTTTTACCCGAAAAAAATTCCTCAAAATATCGATTTTTCGAACCGGCTAATTCAGGATCCCGCCTTAATATAATGAGTGTGCGAAAAAAATGTCTTATGTATCGTGTAAAAAGGCCCTCTCTCGTGTAGGCAAAAGAAGAAAAAAAAAAAAAAAAAAAAACGACTGAGCACTTTAGCAATATTAATGCGGCATTTGGGCGGCGACGATTCGAGGGCTTGATCGGGGCTAGAATCGTAAAATAACACAGATGTGACACTCTAACAAAACCAACAAAAAAAATGATACATCTCAACCCGATTCAAACTCTTGTCAAAAAAAAGAAAAAGGAACAATTTCAAAACTCGTATTATCGTCGTCTCTCTTCTTTCTAGTAATCTATTTTTCTTGATATTATTATACGCCGTTTAGCCTGGTCGGCCTACCTTGAAGAGTTGCACGCCAATGACGGCGAACACGAACTGCAGGAGGCTGGTGACGAGGACTATGTTTCCGATAGTCTTTATCGCTACGATGACGCACTGTACTACGTGCTACGATTTCAACATTCAATCAAATAATTATACTGTCACTTTCGATCAGAGGTAGAACAAAAACGTTTTTTCTTCTGGTGCATATATATATATATATATCCCTTCGTGGTCACACATCAAAATTCAATCGCGGTGGTCACACTTGGGTCGATTCTAACCAGTCAGTTTTCAAAAAAAATTGTGACCAAACTATCCGTCCGAAATGGTTCAAAAAATTACCGAGCAAGCTTTGAACTTTCTAGATGACGTACGAAAAATTTCTTTATACGAAATAAAATGGCGACATGAAAAAAAAATCATAAAGAGGCGAAATCGCAAAAAATACACTTTTAAAAAAAAATCATAGTTCCGTGAATTTTCAACATTTTTGCCTAAAATTTGGACGTGATAATCCATAAATATGCTACTTTTGGAAAAAAAAATAGTAGCTCAGTGCACGTTCCAAAAAAGGTATTGGCAGTAGAAATAAGTCTGCGCCGTTTTACAAAAGATGGCCCCACCGGGAGGTTATGGTTGAAATTGTCACATGTAAAACGTCATATCGTAAGGTTGGACATCCGGCAAGACCATAATCTTGAAATATTAGCGATTTTGTATCAGCATCACATAATTTTTTTTTCGTGCGAAAATGTCGATTTTTGAGCCGAATAAGCGTCATTTGTGGGAACTTTTGATTGACTTCTTTAAATTTGAAGAAATCTGCAGCTGAGGCGCATCGATTGTTTGTCGAAGCATATGGCGAGGCTGCTTGAAGTGAGAGAAGTTGTCGTGAGTGGTTTCAAAAGTTTAAGTACGGTGAGTTTGACGTCGAAGACAAAGAACGTAGCGGAAAGGGGAAAGTGTACGAAGACGCGGAATTGAAAGCATTATTGGAGGGAGATTCGTGCCAAACGCAAGAAGAACTTGCACTTACATTGGGAGTGACTCAACAAGCAATTTCAGATCGTTTAAAATCATTGGGAATGATTGAAAAGCAAGGAAATTGGTTTCCATATGAACTGAAGCCGAGAAACGTTGAACGCCGATTTTGCACATGTGAAATGCTGCTTGTCAGGCATAAGCGAAAGGCTTTTTTGCATCGTATAGTCACTGGTGATGAAAAATGGATCCACTACGATAAGCCAAAGAAGAGGAAATCATGGGGACCACCTGGCCATGCTTCAACATCGACAGCCAAGCCGAATATTCATGGAAAAAAACTCATGTTGTGTATTTGGTGGGATCAGCTTGGTGTCGTGTATTATGAGTTGCTCAAACCGAACGAAACCATTACTGGAGCTCTCTACCGAACACAATTGATGAGATTGAGCCGAGCACTCAAGGAAAAACCCGCCCACTACTACTCCAGACACGACAAAATTATTCTCCTGCATGATGATGCTCGTCCACATGTTGCCGCGCTGGTCAAAATCTACTTGGAAACACTCAATTGGGAAGTTTTACCCCATCCGCCGTATTCACCAGACATTGCTCCCTCTGATTAGCATTTATATCGATCGATGATGCACGGCCTGTCTGAGCAGCACTTCACATCATATGAAGATACCAAAAATTGGATCGATTTGTGGATAGCCTCAAAAGATGAAGCGTTCTTCCGAAGCGGTATCCATATGCTGCCAGAAAGATGGCAAAATGTAGTGGCTAGTGATGGACAATACTTTGAATAAAACATAAAGTACCGTTCTTGCACAATAAATGCCCAATTTTTGATAAAAAACGGCGTAGACTTATTTGTACTCCCAATATTTATTCCGACATGTGGATAGGGTAAATTTTATGGTATGAGGTTACTTCGAACTCCAGGTAAGATGGTAAATACAGTCCCATTCGAAGCCGGGAACTATTATATATTTACACGAAAAATTGATCGATGGGTCGATTCTACCTAGGGTGACCACGAAGGTATATACAGGGTGAACCACGCAACGTGTGCACCTCTTTTACGACCAAAATATGCGTTGCACAAAAAAAAATTTTATACAAAAGTTACATGGTTTATAAGGCTACACTATGTGGTGCATTTATTTTTTTTATAGGTGGAGGCGCTTCGAAGATTTGAAGGTCAACTTTATTTTTTCAAATGGAATGCTATATTTTTTACAGCGTAATATGATAGAGTATCGAATTCTGAGTAAAAAACGTATAGACCTTTATTAGCCCTAGAGTTAATAGTTAACGAGTAATTTCACTTTATTACTTTAAAATTTTCGTCACGTAATATCAAGTTGGAGATTCGTTCATTCATTTTCACTTTTATCTTTCTGATAATAATCACGCACAATCACCGAAGGATACTTCAATACTGGATTACAATCATTGAGAAGATTGTGAATCATGATAAGTGTGTGTGATGTGGTAAATGTGTTCATATTGATAAACACTGTGATGTAAACACTGCCATTCAGAAATTTGTAGTAGATTTGAATCTCCAACTTGATATTACGTGAAGAAAATTTTAAAGTAATAAAGTGAAATTACTCGTTAGCTATTAACTCTAGGGCTAATAAAGGTCTATACTTTTTTACTGAGAATTCGATACTCTATCATATTACGCTATAAAAAATATAGCATTCCATTTGAAAAAATAGAGTTGACCTTCAAATCTTCGAAGCGCCTCCACCTATAAAAAAAATAAATGCACCACATAGTGTAGCCTTATAAACCATGTAACTTTTGTATAAAACATTTTTTTGTGTAACGCATATTTTGGTCGTAAAAGAGGTGCACACGTTGCGTGGTCCACCCTGTATATGTATATATATATATATATATATATATATATATATATATATATATATATATATATGCATCTCTTGGACCTGCAGACTCAAAAATTAACAGCGTCGCGAGTGAGGGTCTTTCTTGCAAAGATAAAGTAAATGAACAAAAATCATCCACAAGTACACTGAGAGAAATGTGTGGTATTTTCAATCATAATTTAAACATATTTAATATTACCTTAAGGGGACAACAATACTTTATAGTCATGGTTATTGCCCAAAAGATAGTACTGCTTATTGATATTTTAGCAATTGCGTAAATTATACACGCATGCTAACCACAACTAACAATCTTCCTAGCGTACGTTGATTGTTCAATGCTACATAATAAAGTAGGTTTTCATAAAATGGATATTTTCTTACACTATCAAAAAATAACTCCCCTGAAATCCTAACAACGAACAGGACTAAAATATACATTGATAAAAATGTTGCTTGTGATTTGCAACAATGTTTATATAATAAATCCAAAATAAATTAAAAAAATACTCAATCAAGAGTACTACCTCAATGATTTTTATCATAATTCGACATTCCGTAACCTTCTGAAATGATTTTTTTCGAAGAAAATATTTTACCTACACATGGAATCAAACTTACAACCTATCTAACTATCTTCTGCCTATACTCCGCACCCTACCACTATGTTATCGGATGCCTATGCTTTTGTAATCGTCGATTTGGTATAATAGACAAAAGTAATTCCGGCCGTGATTCCGAATAGCTGTTACCTCTGATGTAGGTGAAATTTTGCACAGAGCTTCTTTGTGATAATATATGAAACTGCTTAACTGGATTTTTTGGCGCATCGCGATAGTTTTCGAAGTTTCGAATTTTGAAAAATGAGAAACTAATGCACGTATATGAAGGTCGAAGATTTGAAGGTCAACTTTATTTTTTCAAATGGAATGCTATATTTTTTATAGCGTAATATGATAGAGTATCGAATTCTGAGTAAAAAAGTATAGACCTTTATTAGCCCTAGAGTTAATAGCTAACGAGTAATTTCACTTTATTACTTTAAAATTTTCTTCACGTAATATCAAGTTGGAGATTCAAATCTACTACAAATTTCTGAATGGCAGTGTTTACATCACAGTGTTTATCAATATGAACACATTTGCCACATCACACACACTTATCATGATTCACAATCTTCTCAATGATTGTAATCCAGTATTAAAGTATCCTTCGGTGATTGTGCGTGATTATTATCAGAAAGATAAAAGTGAAAATGAAGTGAAAACACTGCCATTCAGAAATTTGTAGTAGATTTGAATCTCCAACTTGATATTACGTGAAGAAAATTTTTAAGTAATAAAGTGAAATTACTCGTTAGCTATTAACTCTAGGGCTAATAAAGGTCTATACTTTTTTACTCAGAATTCGATACTCTATCATATTACGCTATAAAAAATATAGCATTCCATTTGAAAAAATAAAGTTGACCTTCAAATCTTCGAAGCGCCTCCACCTATAAAAAAAATAAATGCACCACATAGTGTAGCCTTATAAACCATGTAACTTTTGTATAAAACATTTTCTTGTACAACGCATATTTTGGTCGTAAAAGAGGTGCACACGTTGCGTGGTCCACCCTGTATATATATATATATACAGGGTGAGGCACATAAAGTGTTACAGAGCAATAGCACTCAAACTATTGATAATATCCAAAAATGTTTCAGACAAAAGTTTCAGTGTTCGAGAAGACCGTCATACTGGACCACCCAATTTTTTTTATCGGTGGAGGCGCTGAAGCTACGTCAAGGTCAACTCCACGTTTTTAAATGGAACCATGTATTTTTTTTTCGATGACATTATTACCGATTTTAAGACGAATTCAGCGACCTACAACACAAGGTCATTCTAGTCACGCAAAGTATGAAAATAGTCGAAAAATCGAAAAAATATCGGAATAATCACTTTCAAAGGATCCACTAACCTTGGGTTTGGGTCTACCTACAGAACATGCTCGAAGTGTTGACCCTCGACTTGTAAACGCTTGTTTGATCGCTGTTTACTTTAAGCTATCTACTTTAAGAAACAAATATTTTTTTAAGATAAAAAATGGCAGCTGCACGTCTGGTACCGCAAACGATGTCAACAAAAACACGTCCCAGGAAAACGACTGTAACTTTTTGACCGTTTGAAATTTTTTAACCAAATTTTCACACAATGTAGATAAAATGTCATACTTTAAAATGTATATCATGCTTGTTCAATAAAATTCATTTTTATACGCAAAAAAAATTCTTAAACATAACCTTACTTTTAGCCGTCTCAGGTGTACCTAAGCCCTTAAGTATACTTTTCGCTTATATAGTCGTGTCAACCATATGATTGCGGTGTCAATAAATTATAAGGAATTTGACTATACCCTCTTTTACCATGGGCGTGTTTTTTTTTGTTGTTGTAAATACCATACACCTTTTTCTCAGTGTACAAAGTGACTGCATCAATGATCAAATTCTCGATTCGCATATGTTTACACGACAGTCCCTTTCTTTCGATATAAATTCGACGTATACACACACACCTAAGTTGACTTCCCCGTTGAAAGGTTCACCCGACTATAGTCTCATTTCCAAAATACCACAGTTCAAAGTATCGAATTTATCCCGTAACTATTCGAACGTTCTTACACGTATACGATAATCGCTACGTTTTCGTATTCGTCACAATGAGAAAATCAATTTGCAAGCCGGATCGAACGGTGAGCGCCAAAATTAAGAAAAAAAAAAAACAAAAAAAAACGTGTTATGACGAAAGAAAAATCGTCGTTTACTGACTTGACGATGGTTAAAAGTGCGGAGGCGGGGAACGTAAATTTACGTAAACTGTCGCGGCTTTATGGGGTCGGTCCACTCAGGCGTGGAGCTTTATTACTCAAGAAAACTTCAGTCTTCGCCATCTCCTACCCAACTAACCCATTTTGCATGTTTTTTTTTTTTTTTTTTTTTTTATTTGCTCGCGTTATATACTCCCTCGTCACGTGTGTTTGTCGTATGACCTGCAAAAGTTACGCCGCATTGTTACAACCTGGCAGGAAGTTCTGCAAATTAATGTTACACCGATATATATATATATATATATCGCGATGATCTGGAGGGCCTCGACACTCCGTGACGTCGATCTTTGTCGGGAATATATATTGGGAATATCAGAGAGTACGAGATACACTTGTATAGAGAGACATGGGGAATTCCGGCTTAAGGGCAGGTTATCGTTCACGATGATGAAAAATTCGATTTTTGTGCTATGTGACAATTCCTTGTCGAAGAACGTGCTATCTCAAATTGTGATAGAAGAACGTGCTATCTCAAATTATGAGAGAAGAACGTGCTATCTCAAATTGTGATAGAAGAACGTGCTATCTCAAATTATGAGAGAAGAACGTGCTATCTCAAATTGTGATAGAAGAACGTGCTATCTCAAATTGTGATAGAAGAACGTGCTATCTCATATTATGAGAGAAGAACGTGCTATCTCAAATTGTGATAGAAGAACGTGCTATCTCAAATTGTGATAGAAGAACGTGCTATTTCGAATTGTGATAGAAGAACGTGCTATCTCAAATTGTGATAGAAGAACGTGCTATCTCATATTATGAGAGAAGAACGTGCTATCTCAAATTGTGATAGAAGAACGTGCTATCTCAAATTGTGATAGAAGAACGTGCTATTTCGAATTGTGATAGAAGAACGTGCTATCTCGATCAGTCAACATATTTTCATTGATACAGCACTGGTATTTGGGGCACCTCAGTATACAGAGCACTTTTTCTGTAAGGTTATTTAATTTACTAATATTATTTAGCTCGATAATATAAAAAAATGAAGATATGTTTGAATAAACAACTTTTTTTTAATCATCAATATATTTATTTATATGGCATTTTTAGAACCTACAGTTACTGTAGGTAACTGGTAAATTCCATATAAATAAATATATTGATGATAAAAAAAAAGTTGTTTATTCAAACATATCTTAATTTTTTTCTGTTATCGAGCTAAATCATATTAGAAAATGAAATAACTTAACAAAAAAAGTGCTCTGTATACTGAGGTGCCCCAAATACCAGTGCTGTATCAATGAAAATATGTTGACTGATCGAGATAGCACGTTCTTCTATCACAATTCGAGATAGCACGTTCTTCTATCACAATTTGAGATAGCACGTTCTTCTATCACAATTTGACATAGCACGTTCTTCTCTCATAATACGAGATAGCACGTTCTTCTATCACAATGTGAGATAGCACGTTCTTCTATCACAATTTGAGATAGCACGTTCTTCTCTCATAATTTGAGATAGCACGTTCTTCTATCACAATTTGAGATAGCACGTTCTTCTCTCATAATTTGAGATAGCACGTTCTTCTATCACAATTTGAGATAGCACGTTCTTCTATCACAATGTGAGATAGCACGTTCTTCTATCACAATTTGGGACAGCACGTTCTTCTATCACAATTTGAGATAGCACGTTCTTCCATACTGCCGTGGATATATAAATTTCAGGCTCGAAAGTTGGATTCGACCCTATGATCGTACCTCCTTAATACACGCAAGAAATATAATTTCCCATACAAACTCTGCCACCCCCTTCACCCTCTTAGGGGTTGCATTTCGAGAAATCCCTTCTTAAACGATGTGTCCAATATAAAATCAACACCCTCTACAAATTTCTCGTTTTTACATTTAGCGGTTTAGGCTGGCCGATGATGAGTCAGTCAGTCAGTCAGTCAGTCAGTCAGTCAGGACTTTGCCTTTTATATAGATAGATAGATAAATAGATAGATACATGTATAAATGTATAAATGTGTAAAAGAAGAAGATAATGTCGAAGACGATACGCAGATATCACAGAGTCCATGTTCCTCGAAACTAAACTAAACTTATGGAAATTACAGAAATAAACAGTTTCAAGTTGATACACGCAAGGAATACAATGTTCCGAACAAACGTTTACATCACTGAAAACCATAAAACTGTTTTAGGCAACACTTTTTTTGTACGACCTCATCTTTTCGATAAATTTTAATGCTTTTTTTGTTGTTGTTGTAATGGGACACTCTGTATATGTATTCTTTATGACAAAAACTTCTTTTTAATGTTTTCGTTGTACTGACGAAGCGCGAGGGTCCATTAGGCCGGAATTCACCACGTATGGATTATTAAAATATACACGGAGAGAATTAAATGTTAAAAATTACCGTGCAGTAACGGTAACCAGATGACAACCCTGAAACTTCGCTTATTGTTACTGAGTAAAGAACAGATTTTCGCGAAAATAAAATAAAATTTCTTCTTCAGATAGAAACATTTTACCAGATTTTCTAGTAAATTTTCATGTGTAACAAAATACGCAAAACTTAAATTTAAAAAATATATAATATCAGCGAAATTTTACTGTGCATTTTATTATTTTATGTCTTTCAAAAATGTCTATAAAAAAGTATCGTCTTTATAACAGTTATTTTAAGATTTATTATAAAATTTAATGTGTGTTATAGGAAAATGTATTGTGCTCTCGGTAAAAATTATCGTGCGCGCTACCCTTTTTGTATAGTAAAATTTTAGCTACGTATTTGAAATTTTCTGTAACGTGAGTTAAAAAAAAAAAAAAACTTGTCGCATACGAATTATTATGCTTTTCTCACTTGTCACCACATTCAAATGTATCACGGTAATTTTTACCGTGAAATTCACGACAAAAATTACTTTTTAATTCTCTCCGTGTACGTTAAGCGCCACAATTGAAGGACCACTTTTTTTCGCCAAAATTTCAATCTTTCTCGAAGTGCTGTATCACCGTGGCAAAGAATTAGAGGGAAACGAGAAAGCACTTTGAAGCGTGAATCTTGGAAAATCATGGTTGAAAAAAAAAATGTTTGCATTCTTTCATACAGTCATTGTTCGGTGAATGACGAAAAGCAGATTTTTTTTTTAAACCACTTTAAATGCATTTTTTAACGAGCTTTGTACGATTTTTTTTTTCATCGAGTTACCGACTACTAAATTAAAGAGTGCATGACTTTAAAAGGACAAAACTCAAGCAAAAGGACCCGCACATCATCCACAAAGGGAGCCTGGGAAAAGTGAATTCTCTCTATGCAAAACTCCGAGAAGAAACTTTTGTTTGAAATTTTTTTATCGTCTTAAAACGTGATCTAAAAAAATTGTGTACATCTCAGGCGTTTACACGTCTTTGGTTGAAAAGTCGCGTAACTCCATAACGAACCAATAAATTCACAAAGTCTTTCGGACGTTTCAGAGTCGAGAATAAGTTAAAATTCAGATATTTGGCTTTTGCCTTTCCTCCTGCCCCTGAATAGTTGAGATTTTGATTTTTTTCAACCTCTCCCGTTTTCGTACGGAATGCCAACTTTAGCTAAAAAGCATTTAGCTAAACTTTAGCTAAAAATTCGTAAAGTACGTATGTCGACGGTACTTTTCGAATTCTCATGTTTATCGGCTTAAGTCTGCATTTCGTATGAAAACGAATTGTTTTCGTACGAACGATTGTTTTAGCATATCCTTGACTCAAGGACGTGAGAAAGACTTTGAGGACTCGTCGATTTTTTTACGTAGTTACTGCACTTTCAACAAACAAAAAAAGTGTAAAATTCCTAGATAAGAAAAAAAAATGTCGAAAAAAGTTTTTTCCTCGCAAGTTTTGTAGAAAAAGAATTCAGCTTTCCAACGTTCTCCTGGTGAACGATTTGCGACTTTTCGTGTGCACGTCAAAGTCGAAAAAACACTTTAAAGTCGAAATGTACACTTTTCATTTTGGCAGCCGATAACTTGGTAAAAAAATCGTACAGAGCGCGCCAAAAACGAATGTAAAGAATATATGTTATGTAATGAATGCATGTAAAAATGCATGTGAAAAAAACTATTATCCCGTTCCCCGGGCCCAACGTCAAACTTGCTCAAATTTTTTCAATTACCGATTTCCCCATTCAACGAAAATTAATTTTACAACAAAAAAAAAAGCAAAACATTTTTTTATACGTGTTTTTCAACGGTACAGATTCATGTTTTAAGATGCTTTCTTTACTTTTTTCGCGATCATTTTTCGTGGACATATTCCAAAACCATCGAAATGTTGAGAAAATATAATTCTTCAATTGTTGCGCTAATTTTAT
>CAWVQM010000176.1:0-16521 GCA_963932345.1 Ophion ventricosus | reverse complement strand
CCGGGTCAGGCATGTATAATCGATAGCCGATTCGAAAGAGGGATTCCCTCAGTCCTGATGCGGAGCTCGCGTGGCCCCTCTCACACGGCCACGGTGATAAATGAAGATCGCTATGAGCCAAAGAACTTGTTGTTGGTATCCTAAACACACACACATATATATATATATATACACATTCTGCCCGTGGATTTTCCCGCGTGGAATTTAGCCCAAACAAACTTCATTACCAGCACCCCACATTAGGGGTTGGTGTAAAAAATCCTAAAATATACGTTTCATCGTTTGTTTTGAAGAATATTTATACCAAGTTCGAAATTTTATTGAAATAACAACAGGGAATTCGATTTTCCACTATAAAATTCAACACCTTGTGCACCCCTAATTGGACGATGTTTTAAAAAATCCTAGAATATGCGTTTCATTGTTTGTTTTGAAGAATATTGCTACCGAGTTTCAAGTTGATACACTCAAGGAATACAATTTTCCAGACAAACTTTTACACCCCATTTCACCACCTCAAGAGTTCATTTTCGAAAAAAATCCTTTTCTAGTGCAACCCTACACCTACTAAGGATCATATTTTCCAAATTTCATGTTTCTATCTTCAGCGGTTTAGGCTGTGAGTTGTCTATCCGTCATTCAGTCAGTCGTCGAACTGTTTTATATGTATGTACGCCTTGTTCGTAGAGCCGAAGATGTGTGAGAAGCCACAAGACCCAAATGGACCGAGTCGGCATGCGGGAAAGATTGACTGCCCCTGAGGCGTCGTGCGAGTCTCTCTCTCTCCCTCTGCGCCACAGGAAACGACGAACGATCGGTGATTTAGATCACGAATTTAATTGGCTCGGAGAAGGATGGAGTCTTCTGTGTGTATGTGTTGTTAAGAAACTTTGAATTGGTGAAGGGTCTAGATGCGATCAGGCATGTTCTAAACGTTCTTGTTGGTTATTATGACCAACTGACATATGTATAGTGATATCAATCCATATACGTATGCCGCGTTGTATGGAAACATCGCTTCGCAACATCCATAAACTTGCCGAGTCTTACATAATCTTGGCAAGCGTATAAAGCATGAATATGGAAGGAAAGAGACCATGAGGATGATGTGATAGCAGTGGTAAGGGTAAAATCGATGACGAAGGGTTGAACTATGAAATTGTAGAAGTTCCGTGTTGTGACATGAAAGCCTTCTCTAAGCTCACTCCAAAGCTCCACGAGGCTGCTTGTATGCATATACCAGTATGTATGCAGGAGTGGAAAGATATAGGGAGAGCAAGTATTGGGGGTAGTGATAATGTACGTGTCGCGTAGTTGCAGTATACACCGGGGGTTAAACTGGAGCTTTAGATGGGAAGAGCAACCGGGGGAAGGGTTTTCGCCTGAACCCAAAACCGAAGCGAGCAATAGGGTCGTGACGACCTCTTACGATGAGACAAGATCCCTAAGGAGAAGCCTTCCACAAACGTAGCAGAGGGACAATGGAGCAATCAATAGGCTAATGTGAGGACACTTTATGAAATTATCGACACGCGATGGCGCCAACACCGTGAAGGCTCTTTCTCTCTTGGACACTTTGTCGCGTGCCTATAACGTCTTTGGACCGATGGGCTGCCCGGTGTCCAGGCTTTTGTAGAGAGTGGTCCAGCTTCAACCCCTTCTGTGGGATGTTCGCTCTCTCTCTCTCTCTCTCTCTCTCTCTCTCGTCTCTCTCTCTCTCTCTCTCTCTCTCTCTCTCTCTCTCTCTCTCTCTCTCTGTCTATGAACCGCTGATGCTCTTTGCGACGGGATGCCTCTGTCTTTGCTGCTTATGCCTCCAGCTCCTCTTGCCAGTACGGTATCATCATCGCCAAGGCATCTTGTTCTCGGATCAGTTTCCCTTGACACCTTCGCGACGTCGTGCCTCCTTCACTTTAAACTACCTAGCAATACGAAATTAAAGTCACATTTTTTCAGCTTAACGTTAACACAAGTGACATCGTCTGTGATCACGTTGTACGATTGATCACAATCCAACGGCTAAATAATTCCAATCACGGGAGTACCGGTTCAATTTGTTGGGGAATGCTCGCCAAGTGGGTAAGGCGCCAAACCCCTGTGCAGAAATGTGACCGGGTATTTCCTACTTTGTGTCGTATCCTGGCCATGCTTGCCTCGTCTGATTCACCTAACAGAGCCCTTTCACGAAACAAATCGGGAAAATCACAGAATCATTTTTTACGGCTTAAAATATAGGGTAGAGCCACCAAAGAGTGCGCAGTACTTTCAATTGTTTTATTTTTTCTTGTATTGGCAACACCCACCTAACCTTTCAATGGCATATGGAAGGAAGCAGTACGTGTTCACAAATCAAATTTCTAAATGCTGACCTGCGATCTGTTGGAAAACCGAAAACCGAAATCGCAAGTTCTTATCAATGACGATTATCAACTACTGAAAATTCATCTTTCCGATCTCATGTAATTCCGGTGCTGATTCAGAGAGCCCGACATGGGAGTCCGCAAAGTTGTGCAAAACTATGCAAGTCTCGATAAGTAGCACGAGAGAAACTTGGACCTCGCCTTAACGAACAACAACCCCGCCACGTTGTAGAATTCCAAATTGATTTTCGGAGAATGCAACGTCACCAGTCAAGAGTCGTCTGTTAATTTCCACGACGTAGAAATACGTCGGGGTGGAATTCTCATATATTTGTTTTTCGATTATCTTCGTCCTTTTTTTTAAGTTTTCGTTTTTTTTTTCGTTCCTTTTTCCGCAACGTTGGCAAGGGTGAGAACACCGCGCGCGAGGTCTCGAGTGGGTTTTCCGTCGGTGTTGCGTCGGCTGCTGGTGTTCCTGCTGGTTGCTGCGGCTTTAATGGGTACGCCAGTGGGCAGGTACGTTCGTGCGTAAGCGCTCGCATATTTCATGTCACATCGAGTTTCTCCGCACTTGGTTCGTTTTTTTTTTTCAACTTCTGTCTCACGCATCGAACCTTTATCCTGGTGCTCATATGTATTCACGACTCCTGTATATACACACACACGTATGTATGCATATATATATATATACACTACCGCTAAAAAGTTTGGATACACCAATCGAGATTTCTTGCCGCACTAAAAGTTAGATAGCTCCGCCAAATAAAAAGATAACTAAATTTAGCGGACGGCGTTTTGAAGGGAAGAAATTCAGATATGTTTTGCTCTTTTGAAATATTTTTTATGATTTTTTTTCGACCCGGTACGCACTTTTGTACGTGATCGTTTTTCGGCTATCTTTCGACCATCGAGAATTGAGCGCATAACGTATGGAAAATTTTGTTGTCATTTTTATCAATCATAAACTTGAAAGGGATAAGAGAAGCTCCAATTTCGTTTTTTTCTAAGTTTCGTACGATTTTTTTCCGCAAAGTTATTTCTTTTTTTACTTAAAAAGACAAATTTTGGAAAATGCAACGTAACTCAAGAACTATAGGAGTTAAGAGGAAATTTCGAAGATATAAAAAGTTGCGTCAATTTATATTGGATCGCTTGGAATTTTTTCAAAATTTTCTTTTGAGACTTTTTTTTTACTATTTTCGCTCGAAACTCTGATGAGTAGGATGGCTTAATTCGAAAAGTATGGAGTTTAGGACAAAATATCAGGAAGAGAAACTGCTTTTAATTTTCGATTTGAAATTCGTTTGAATTTTTTTCGAATTCTTTTTTTTTACATATTTTTCCAAATTTTTTTGGCTGAAATTCGGAGAATCGCCCAAACAAATGAATCTCCGAGTGTCGACCGAAAAAATTTTGAAAATAAAAAAAAATGTGGTTGGATTGGTGTATGGGTGGGTGTGGGTGTTTGTGTGCGTGGGTGTGTGTGTTAGGTGAGTATGTATGTAGGTGAGTCTGTATGTGGGTGGGTGTGTGTGTGGGATTGTGTGGGTGTGCGTGTGGGTGTGGGGGGTTGTGTGGGTGTGTGTGAAGGGGCGTATGTGTGCGGGTGGGTGTGGGATTGTGTATTTGAATTCCTGCGTGTGTTTGGGTGTGTGTGTGTATTTATTTGTTCGTGTGTGTGTGGCGGAGCGTCGTATTGTGTGTGTGCGGGTGGGTGTGTGTGGGTGTTTGAGTAGATGGGTATGTGTGCGGGTGGGTATGTGTGGAAGTGGGATTGTGTATTTGTTTCTGCGTGTGTTTGGGTGTGTGTGTGTGTGTGTGTTTATTTGTTCGTGTGTATGTGGCAGGGCGTCGTGTTGTGTGTGCGTGGGTATGTGTGTGTGGTCGTGTGTGTGTGGGTGTGTGTGCGCGCGCGCGCGGTTGTGTCGGGTTGTGAGTTTGTTTGTGGATGTGTGTGTGGGTACGCGTGTGTTTAGGTATGTGTGCGTGTGTGTGTTCATTTGTTTTTGTGTGTGTGCCTATTTGCACGGCATAGGAAAGATCCCTTATACGAGATCCCGTCCCTATCGGTATTTTTTTATTCGCCGTTCACGTCCTCGTCGGAAGCAAAATGACGTACCGTTGTAATTGCATCGACTCGTTCTCTCGCAACGTCGTTCGCGCAACAATCTCCCGGAAAACTCGCTCCTGCAGCAGGTATTCTTATCTTTGCAGTCCGTGCATACGCACTGTCCTAGGCTTTCTCCTCTACGCGTTGCTCCTATTGAAAAGCATGTCCGATTGAGCGTGTCGTCCGGCGATATTTGCCACATCGAACACTCGAATGACTTATGACGACGGGTTATCATATTTGCATACCCACTCATTATTTCCGTGTGTATAAATAGCTGGTTCATTCGCGTCTGAATTCACGATACTTCGAACGATTCTTTGGCCGTACGAAAATTCTATCGTTCGATTCATTCGTATTGTGCTTCGGGTTATTCTACCTTCACGACTCTCAAATTGCGAAAGACTAGAGCGAAAAATCACCAGGCATTCATCAAAATGGCCATTCGTCAAACTCATCAAAATCGCTAAGTACACTTTGGAAATCGTACATTGTTGCTTGGTTATTTTTTTTTTTCGACACGATATCTCATTTCGCTCAATTGGGTGTAATCATTTAGTGCCTGTTCCACCATATTTGGCCCGTTCAGCTTGTACTGATCTGAGGTCGATTGTCGATTGTCGATTCAAAAGCCGAAATACGTGGTGCGTGGCGAGTAAATCGCTTGTGAAAAGCCACAACAGCGAAAATATGCCTTACTTTGTATATTCAAAAATGGATCACTTTTCTCGAAAACATTTCGAGAGAACGCAATTTTAAGAGAACCCAAATATTTAATAATGAACTGATTTTTGTTTACAATTCAGTAAAAGTATATTCTTGTATACTGGGTAAATTTCAAGCCAAGTTACTGAACTTTTAACAAGAAATTACTATTTAAAAAATCGTCTAATTTATGCAGCGCTTCATGGAGATAACATCAAATATATCTTGAATTGAAAAAATAAATATATTTAAAATAAATCATTTTAATAATGGAATGCAACAGAAAAAAATTGATTTCACAAAAAATCTAGTTAATTCAAATTTAAAAAAATCAAATGGACGCATCTAATTAATATAAAAAGAATTTTTCTGTCAGTGTATCTAAAAATTCATAAACTAAATAACTCTAGATGTCTTGTATAAACTGCTCTAAGCATGTGGAAATTCTGAAGATTCCGTAACGACAATAAAAAAAGGCAGTCACCAAACGTTTAAAGAAAACATTAATGATAAAACTTGGAAAAGAATGTGACTAGCAGAAGAATCCTCGTAACCGCGACTTCTCAGGGAACATGCAATGACGTCTAAATCTACAAAATTTATGCGAAATTTTTCATTCCATTTCACGGCTGGAAATAATAATTGATCGTAACTTAATTTAATTCATCGCCATTGTGATCTACTAATGATTCAAAAGGGCCCTGTCATCAACGCCCACAAGGAACGGCCTACCGCGAAAGGAATACCTCAAAAATGCTTTCGTTAAAGGCTAAATATCAAAATCATGAATTTGGAACCTGGAGATAGCCATAGAAGAAACTCTCGACTTTGCTGGTATCTATTCCGCGTCTAAAATTCACAAGTATCGCGAAAAATTCAACGTTGCAACGCTTAAAAAGCCTGTTACTCGTTGTGCGCTTGCTCTCTGACGACTAGCTGTAGAGAGTGCGGTGGTGAATGAAACGTCCGCGTGAAATGAATGATGAGAAGATTGGAAAGAGTGGAAAGGTGCATCGTTCGAGCGTGCCCCGTCCGATATTCCCACTGTCGGACCACCACCGGGTCAAGTTGCGGTAAACCTGGAGCGTCCGTCAACGAGGGCAAGCAGGAGCGAATCCGCCAAACACGCGTTATATATATATATAGATGTGTGTGTGTGTGTGTGTGTGTGTGTGTGTGTGTGTGTGTGTGTGCGTGTACACCACTAAAAAACCAATAGCCGGTTTCCTGCAAAGTGCTCTCAGCGGGAGCTTGGAGGATTCATGAATCCGGTAGCCCCGGTGGCACGAAGGTAGTCAGCTGCCTAGATGGGTTCGCGTGGCAGTTCGCGGACCACATGAAGGATCCGTAGTAGATGAGCGAATGATCACCCTAGGCTCGATCCTACTCTCTTCCATAAGCTTTTACACCGTCGAATGATGTCTGCCGGTTAGCCCAAACGGCTTGAACAAGTCGGAGGCCTCCAATCGAGGGACTGCGATGCACGCCAGCTCGGCCTAGATGTGCGCGGATGGACAAGAAATACGTGGAGCACACGTGTATACCTATCGTGAACGAGAGTAGCGAGAGACAGCTAGGCCTCGAGGCTGCACAAGATAGCTCCGGACATCAGCAATAGCAGCAACAGCAGGATTCCATCGGTGCACTTCAGCGAAATGGACCATGGCGTTGGAGCACAGCAGGAGCAAGCGCCGGAAGCGTCGGCCTCTGTCAGTGGCAGGAAGAATGGACAGCAACACGAACATCCCTCTGTACCATTTGTCCTTGGTATAGGATAAGGTGGTACAGGAGTACGCATGTAAGCTTCAGAGCGGTGAAAAAAACAGATACATTTAACGAATTAGTTTTTTTTTAATTAAAAGAATACCTACCATTCTTATTAAATTATGAGCGACAATTAGGAATCTTAATTTTTTTTTTAATAACAAACTAAAAACTATAAAAAGAGTGCGCACGAGGGTCGATAAGAGTACGCAAACCTCAATAAATCGCAAATAAAGTTGCCCACATTTGTATGTGAGTTGGAGAGTTGGAGAGCTGGAGAACTGGAGAGCTAGAGAGAGAGAGAGAGAGAGAGAGAGAGAGAGAGAGAGAGAGAGAGAGAGAGATGGAGGGTTGGAGAGTTGGACAGCTGGGGAGTTGGAGAGTTCGAGAGTTCGTATCTCCCCAGAGAGTAGCTGGTGTGGATATCTGCTGCCCTTATAGATTCACCATCATCAACTCGCTTCCTTGCATTTTCAAGATCCGTAATTGACCATAAACTTCGGTCGGTAGTCCGTTTCCTTCGGGACATGGTGAAAGTAAAAAAAAAACATTATCTTCAACAACAGTCGTAGAAGAGTATGCGCGTACCCCTACACACCTAAGCACTGCGTACTCTTATATGATCTGCACGTTTTTAACAAACATGACTGTTACTGCCACTTATTGATGAGATGCGAAATTACTTTCATTTTGAACAATAGCCTTAGTAAAACGGCGTACGAAATTAATAGTTGTTTTTGAAGAAAGTAAATTGTGTTTCGTACTTGTGATGCTTTGAAAATGTTAAAAATTAATAAGAAATTGCAACGCTAACTTCAAACTTACCTGGCTCCTCTGTTTAATTCCAGTTTGGATTTTTTTTTGTTACAAACACTGACCCTGTTAGGCGGTCCAAACGCATCAAAAGTTAACTTCCATTAGCAAACCGTTTCGTCCGTAGTGTAACTGCGTACTCTTATCGCCCGCGTACTCCTATACTACCTTACCCTACCTTACCCCAAACAAACCCAAACAAACCCAAAGCTAGAGAGAGAGAGAGAGGGAGAGCAATTGCTCTCCCTCTCTCTCTCTCTCTCTCTCTCCCAATTTTCATTCTCTTTTATATTTCTCCCCTATCCTATGTCTTTTAAAGTTTCGTCATGACATCCCATGGCCCAGCATTATTGTCGTTGGTTAAACGTTTCCACCATCGATCAATCCCTCGCTCCCTGTCAACGTTCAGACTCCTCACTTCTATGCGCTACCTGTCCGCCTGGATATCGGGTCCTCGTCAGGTACCTTGGCCATAGTCACGTGTAAATGAAACCAGCTGGAGCGGAATGACGAGGCTGCCACACGATGGACCAGGTCGAACGAGGAACGCTCCTTTACCGATGGGACGGTGGGATCTCCTATGTTTTTTTTTTCCTTATTTTCTCTCGTGCCAGTTGACGAGTATATGTATGTAGAATACTGGTAGTACCGTATAGGCGGTCAGCACGTTAACGCGTATGCACATACGGAGATGTGTGAATTACACTATAGTACGCATACCTGCGATCCTGCCTCGCGGTCTTTATACCTTTCCCTCATTCTCTCTTACCCCTCTTGTCCCCTCTTTCTTCTCCTTTCTCATCATCTTCTTCTTATTCTACTTTTCGGTTCTTCTTTCTCGGCTCTTCATCTTTCTCACGGGTTTTATTCTCTCGCATCTCTTGCACTCCGTTTCGCCGCGGAACAACCAATTCAGAAGTGTATAATGCGAGAGAAAGAGAGAGAGAGAGAGAGAGAGAGGGAAGGAAGAGGAGGGGGCGAGAGATTGATTGATTTATCGATAGAATTTATTACGCCGTAGTCCAACTTTCGGGCAAATGAATGTACACCCTGAATGAGTCAATCGTACTATAATATAAATACAACAGGAAATTAAAATAATGATAATAATAGAGATATCAAAAGACCAATGAGATAATAAATAGAAATGAAAATAAAAGTAACGAATACAGGCCAAGACTGATGGATGTGCGGTCGAGGTTCGGCACCGGCCGATTTAATCAAGAATAAATCTAGAAAATTCAGCAATAAAGATATACATTTTTTAATATAAATATCTTTGACATAAGCTATATAAAATAAGTCTACTGGAGTCCTTAATTAATTGCTACAAAAATCAACAAACCGACGATAGTGAGGGAGAGAGATTGATTGATTGATGATTTATTTTATGCCTTGGTAAAAATCTTTAGACAAAGAACTACAGATTAGTTGAAGAATAATACAATAAATAAAAATAAGATATATGTTAGTTAACATCACATAAGCATGTCCAGCGTCTCCAGCTGATACGGACCGGTATCTCCTGGTGATTTTTATATTTATCCCTGGGATCCGATTCGATATCGAACTAGATCTTGTTCTAGAATTTCGGGATTCTAGCCTGGATCTTATGCAAAGTTTCTATTTGGATTCTGACTAGAGTCCTTAATAGTTCCGGATTAGGATCCTGGCTGGAATCCGATTAGCGAACGTTACATTTCGCTCCTGGAGCCAATTCGACATCCGATTGGATCGCGATTGAGAAACTAAGATCCTAATCCGAATCGGACTGTATCTAAGACAATATTTCTGCACGGGTATAACCGGCAAACATCAGACGTAAAATTAAACGGAATCTCAGAATTCAACGCAAAATCAACATATAAAATTAAATGCAAAATATAAAAATCATGAAAATCGGACAAATCGCACGCAATCACGACAAAAAATCCAACGGACAAGTAAACGCAAAATAAAATCAAACGCAAAAATTAAATAAAAATTCAATTGAAATCACAAAATAAAGAATAAATAAAATGAAAATATTAAAAAATACAAACATGAAGGTATAAAAATGGCATTCTAATACAAGAGAGAGAGAGAGAGAGAGCGTACCTCGTCCGCCTCTCGTATCCCACTCCGCAGCGTGTCCCGCAGCGAATGTGTACGCGGGGCAGCCCCGTATGTTACCTGTTACCCATGTGCCTCGATCTGCTTCAGGTATATATAAACAGGTATATGTCGTTCTCGCGTGGTGTTGGCGCGCACGACTGTATATGCGAGTTCTCGTGTGTTCCTTCGGGTAACACACGCGAGATTATCCCTCTCTGTCCGCCTATTCTACTACTTCAGCTCCTTCTCCTCCTCTCCCTCCATCTCTCTCTCTCTCTCTCTCTCTCTCTCTCTCTCTCTCTCTCTCTCTCTCTCTCTTTCTCTATCTTCGTCATTCTCCGCAGTCGCGTCCTTTCCCTCAATCGGGTCTTTCTTTATCTTTTCCATTCTCCACGTTGACCCGTCCCTCTCCCTCCCTCTTCGAGGAAGACAGAGCGAGAGGGAGAGAGAGAGAGAGAAAAAGTGAGCAAGAGGGAGAGGAAGAGTGAAGCTGTTGTTCCTGATGTAGCTGCCGTTGCCCTGCCGCTTTGAGGCTCGTCTCCCTACTCCGCTAGCAGGTTCGGCTCTCCGACACTCCACCTCCTACTTTCACGGGCCCACCGCTATCTCCTTCCCTCTACCTGGCAGGTCCCCCGGCCAGGCAGCGCGTGCGGGGAGTGAGAGAGGTACGCAACGCTCTCTCGACACACACACACATGCACACACACATACGTGTGTGTGAGAGAAGAAACTTGCCGGGGTTCTTCAGTGTAAGATCTGAACCAGCGGAGAACGCACGCGGCTATTGTCATATTCGTTATCATTGTCATTACGGACAGTTCGCGTTGTGCGCAGGCTTCGAAACGTACCGCCGATTCCGTCGAAAAGCGCCCCTGCACCCCACCCCCCTAGACACTTTGACATTGTGGATTTTCGCTGTCATTCGTTGAAACAGTCATGAAGCTGATCGCCAAGTGTCGAGCAACCGATGCGTGAAAACGTACGTGCCAATCGTCGGTGATCGTCAACCGGAAAGGAACACGTGGGGCAAAACGTTGGTATTGTGCGGAGTGTTTGCTCAGTGCGAGGAATCGTTACGAAGTGCAACCAAGTGACAAGTGTTCCTCGAAGTGTCGAATGGAGAATCCAATCTTTTGAGGATATCACATACCGTAGGAAGACGAAAACTTACTGCGTAATTGATTCACAGCCAGCGGCCCTTTGAACAACAGCCCCAATGACGATTTTGCCCAAGTGATAGGCAAAATATTTAGCCTGATATAATCGCCGCACCGTATGATATGTGTGAAGTGCACCGGCTCGGTTGTGGAAAGATATCAATGGAAAGCTGGCCAACGCTTACTCCTGATGTGGCCCACTAGGGTGATCGCGAAGTTGCAGTCCGAAGTCTCCAGGCGAAGAACCTAATCACGGGATTATAGTGATAGTAACGATCGGGCTGGTCGAGACGGAAGGGTGAATTCATCGCAAGGAGTAGCAGACACCGCTGGCGTCTAATTAAATCGATTAGACTTTGCGGTTAATTGTTCTGGAACGTCAGGCTCGGACCAGAGGCAACACACACAGCCGTGAACACGTGTCCTAAACCTAGAGCCCCGCGGGTCTAACACTATTCTTGGGTGGCTGCAACCAAGCCAATGAGGGCCTCTACGTTACGTGATATACGAGGAGCATCAATGAGAACATGAACAACGAGGACGGCGCGTGGCTCCGTCAGAGCGTGATAACCGAATCGAAGGATCTCCGAAGGTCGAGCAAAAGAACCCACTTGCAAAGGGACACGCGAGGGTTCATATAGAGCTATTTGACGAAGGGGTATAAGGCTTGAGATAATTGCCGAAGAAGATCCACCAGTTCACTTCCGTCGCCCAAACGCTTCGGATTGAGTCATCTATCGGCGGGTGATTCATTTCGATTGGGTCTCTACTCGTAACAATTAAACGACTTTGGAATAAAAATGCCTTGACTTCGGGATGTGTGAGTTACGACGAGGGGAAGCGTGAAAAGTAGTGTACATTGTTCACGTTTTAGTGCCAGCTGATGATGCTAGTCGAGTACCGCGTGGTTTTATTGTTCGTTGCGGCACGACCACCTGAACCACCAATAGCTCGTGACGATTTCGTTGAAGTTTTGTAAATTCCGTTCAAACGTGTACGTGCTCCAAACACCCGCTTAAATTTATCAGTGTCACAAGCTACTCGTAATCTAGTTCGACAATTTCTCATTTGGCATTCTTTTTTTTTTCATCATCGTCCATGTGATGAGGCAATCCGTGTAATTGTCAATTGATGGAAACATTGCTATTGGATTCGACGAATTGTGATCAAGTGACGAAGGGTACACGAGGTTGTACATTGTGCTCTTCACATTTGGAGTTTCGTCGTTCATCGTGGATACACTTGGTCCGGATATAAGTTTATATTTACATATCAATAAATACATACGCATGCAAAAGTAGCGTGCATACGTATAGGAGTGCGCCAATACCGTCGCACGTTATCCAATACACGATATCGAACGTGATATCAAATTGCCATTGTGGTTTCCAACAACTAGTAACTCGTAGCTAGTCCCACGACGGACTCTGAGACCCGGAAAGTTCTCAAGAGTCCGCTAACGACGAATGACCGACTGAAGACACCAACATTGTGCGTGATAACGTCGTTTTGCGGATACAAAAGTGATCGGTGGGTTGTTCTTGTGAAACGCTAAAAGAAAGCGAAAGGAAACCTTTTGGTTTAGGCGCGATATTTCTTAAATTTTGGATCCGAGCTTGATATAAAAAAAAATCCAAGCTTGGTAGCGTTGCACAAGTGCATCGTGAACTTACGCCAAGATCCAATTCTTCGGATAACGTGGAAGGTTTTGTTTTTTCCGCGATCATTTTACGTTTTTTCTTCGCTTTGTTTTTGTTTTCTTTATTTTTTTTGCTTTTCTCTCCACCGAGTACCAGCAATTGTGCGTCGAGAAGTGATCAGTGCCACGTACGGTTTACTTACATGGAAGCTGCCGCTGTTACTACCCAGAACTGACGGTGAGTTTCTTCCCGCGATTTTCACTGCGGAGTATTTCAAGCGGGATAAACGAGAGACAAGAGCCCAGGTATAGAATAATCCCGGTGCGATTGTATTGCTGAGGTATGCCCAGTCGGAGAGAGCAAGAGAGAGATAGGAAGAATAGCGACGAGACTAGGTCCGCGATCCTAGTTCGCGGGGACTATCGTTAATAGGTATAAGGAATAGGGGGGCGCTTGATTGTCCACATACCGTTGTTGTCCGGAGACGTGTCACAGATGCACCAGCCTGCATTCACCGATTGAGCTACAATCTCGGCAAGATTTCTCGTAGGCTACGTCTCGTCGCAATCTCAAGCATCGAATGTGACCATTCATTGTGAAAAGTTCTTCAACGGAAGAATTCTTTAAAATTTCGCACGATTTATCGTCAATAATCGATTTATAAACGAACAATACCCGAATCAAAATTGATAGCCTTCTCTGAACACTCGCAGGATCCATTTATAAGGCACAAGCTGCCAGCCTCAATTGAACCTACCAAAGCCTATTTGTCGAATTTAGTGCCATGAAGAGGCTTCTATTTGGTCCAGTGTAACCAGGAACCGTTTTGATACTAAAGCCATCAGATCCCTAGACGTCTTCAAAAACCACTATGATCTCAGGACTTTTATGAAAAAAGGATAACGAAGCTCGTGGAGAGATGGCAGAAAGTCATTGAACAGAATTGATCATATCCCCGAATCAAAATTTATAGCCTCCTCTGAACACTCACAGGAACCATTTTTTTTTGTAATGCACAAGCTGCCAGCCTCGGTTAAACCTACCAAAGCCCATTTGTCGAATTCAGTGACACGAAGAAGCCTCCATTTGGTCCAGTTTAGCCTCTGTTAGTCCTCCCAAACCTTCTTTCAATCCCCAAGTTTCAGTGAAACGTGCAGAATATCAATACTCCATTATGGCCTGACCGGTGACCTATTCGATGAGGAAATAAATACGTTTTCGCTGAATGGAGGGTCCGGAGGGTCTACAGTGCGCCTACAATAGGTTGAATGGAGGGTCCAGAGGGCCGACAGTGCGCCTACAGTAGGCCGAAAGGGGGCAAGTAGGTTCTGCGAGAGCGCTCGAAGTAGGCCCACCTGGGGTTTCACAGTGTTGGTTTCTTTGAGTGACAATGTCCAGTGTCTGCCATTCGGGAGGTTCTTCGGAGGCCCTAACGTATTGGTATTCCAAACATTGTACCCTCGTTTAGGTATCCGATAATCCGCTATCGCCGATCTTTGCTTGGAGAAAGAGGCCTTTATTTTGCGGGTTGAACGCGGCTCGAAAATGTTGACTCGGATCGTCCACGTAGCTGCTGTCATTATAAGATTAGGAAATATTCATTGAACTCACACACATACGTGTTTTTACGACGTTGAAGGTTGCCTCGTTGGGACGCAACGAAACTTTTGTTCATTTGTTCATTACTTTCTTTTTATCATTATCTGAAGTCTTTTTTTGGCAAATTCAAATCGTAAATTTCTAATAAGAATTCGTAAAAATGTTTGAGTGATATTCACAGCCTAAATCGACAATAAAAATAGCGAAACACTTTATTAAAAAATCAACATTAGTTGCACTCCGATGATGTGAACTTCAATAACGTTCTGACACGTTCCTTTCCGGGCTCGTGGTATTAATCTGCAAAAGATAGAAGTTTTGTCAACAAGGACTTGTTTGAATGTTGTTCGCAATTATAAATCGGAAGCAGTGGACGCGTGGTGGGTGTGCAGCTTCAGCAACCTCCTCAGTCTCTTAGCGTTGGTCTGGGTCATACTTGGATGGGTGAACGTTCACCGATGGAGAACGCATGTCCGAATGCGATCAATATAAATGAGGTTGAAGTTTAAATCCTTGGAATGCAAGGAAAATCAATCCTTCCGAAGTCCTTTGATTTCTTTTGGCAGATTATTGCCTAAAATCTCTCAACCATTTTTCAAGATCCAGCTATCTAAAATATAAAACCATTAAAAAAAGATATTTCTATAATAATAAAAATAGGGAAAATAAAATGTAAAAAAGACCTTTCGTTGTGTTCCAACGATAGAAACTTCCATTGATGTAAAGTATCAGGAAACATCTCGCTGTGGTCACTCTGGGGGTCTCTGAAGAGCTGAAAAGGATGGAGTGACAGGTGTGGGACTTTGGTGGAAAAGGTTAGGAAGGTAAGCCTCCAAGGCTTGAGAAGGAACTTTAAATCTATTGAAATATATTTAATTATTATAAAGGGTGTCCCAAATTCACGCAATAAGTAATTTTGAGAGAAAACACAGGTTTTTAATTAAAAATTGTAATTTTTTTGTATTGCTTCATAAAGTATACAGGATAGGGTTATGTATGGAAATAGCATATGCATTTGTTTCTCAACAATCACTCGTTGATTTTCAGAACCCCAAATGCGACAATTTTGTCGTTTAACGAAGCCGTCAAGATAAAAATGAGCCTCATCGCTGATCATGTTTTTGTTCGAAAAATCAGCATCCACTTGTTGTTGTTCCATAATCCATTCAACGAACTCTCTTTGCTGTGCGTGTTCAGTAGGCTTCAGTTATTGAGTCAATTGAACTTTGTAAGCATGAAGATGCAAATCTTTCGTGAGAATACGCAGTAGAGAGCTTCTCGAAATGTCCAATTCTCGACCACGGTGCCGAATTGATGTTCGTGGACTCTCAGCAACACTCTCACGAACTGCTTCGATGTTTTGTGTTGAACGACTTGTTAAAAGAGGTCCAGAGTGTCTAAGATCACTAATTGATCCAGTCTTCCTGAATTTTTAAATTCATCTCTTCACAGTTGATGAAGTTTTATCAACTGTGTAGCTGCCAAACTTTCATTATTTAAAAATATTTCTCAACAATGAAAACACGTTGTTCTTTCGTGTAACGTTCCATTTTTAATAACCCTGGACTGTCAGCTGTCACGCTGTCTTTTTTTTTCGTTGGCAACACTTTACCGCACAAACGGCGCAAAATTCAAATGTTGCGTGAATTTTGGCACACCCATTGCATAACTTCAGACTCGCTAGATTCAAATGAAAACGTGATACTCTTGTAATTATCCACTACGAATGAAATGCATGGAAATAGAAGAAGTAAAGTTTTCCTCGGCGTGAAGAAGTTGTTAGGCAGAGGTGAAATATTATGTAGCCTTCTAAGGCAGCTAACGTGGAATCGTGCGAGTGCAATGATCGCGATTTCACGGAGCCATGATCAAGCAATGAGAAACATAGAACCAGAGAGAAAGAGAGAGATAGAGAAAGAGAGAGAGAGAGAGAGAGAGAGAGAGAGAGAGAGAGAGAGAGAGAGAGAGAGAGAGAGAGGTAGACAGAGAACAAGGCAATTCGACACTCAATGATTATTTCAATCTTTACGACTTCTTTTCTCTTACTGGCTGGATTAGAATGTCATCGGGCCTCTCACATGCGCGTGTCGGCGATTACCGGTACATTCACAGACAAATATAAATAAGCGCAGCCAGGCAAAGTTCCATTCGTTCCATTCGTTCAACTTGTATTAAATGTGCACCTTCATATGAGAGATTAGGTACATGTATGTAAAGTCTGCCAGGAACGTTCCTTTTTTTCTGGTTTTTTTTACATTCGTTCTTTTTTTCTTCTTTCC
>CAWVQM010000174.1:0-15736 GCA_963932345.1 Ophion ventricosus | reverse complement strand
TTACGTGATCAATTCATAAATAATTTTTAGTTTCAAGCTATAAAATGTATTCATACGAATTAAAATAATCGACGAAAATGCCCAGCTTAAAAAAAATAAATGTCGAACTTTATACCAAATAAAAAAATTACGATTGCTAAGAAGTCTTCTAATAATAATTTTTAAAAAATCTATATTTTATGTTTTTCGCATTAAAAAATTGGTGAAAAATCGAACATTTTTTGCAAACCACCCTTAATTTTCCTTCCTCTCGCAGACACAAAATTATCATCATACACGATCTCGTCCACCGACGAAAAATTTCTCCTTTTCGAAGAAAAAAATCCCTCGTATCCAGGGGTAAAAAAAAAACTCCAAAATTCTCTCTACCAATTGACTCCAAAATAATGCATTCGAATTTAAAAAAAAAAAAAAAAAAAAACAAAGAAGAGTGAACATGGATTTCGCGAGTGACTTTTCAAACCGAATTATATTTGTCCCCTTGCGCGTATTAAAGCCCTGTACAATGGGTGTGTTTTACGCATCGGTGGAACAATCGGCTGGCAAAATCCTGGGAGCGATATCCACTTGCGATTCGAGAGCAGCGAGCCACGAACGACTGCTCCATATGTATATATGATTTATAACTTGGTATATAAAAAAGGGGGGATGGGCGATGGAAAATCATTTTCGTGCACATTCCTACGTGTATGAGAGAGAGAGAGAGAGAGAGAGAGAGAGAGAGAGAGAGAGAGAGAGAGAGAGGTTGCTGGAGACGAAAGGGGAGTATGCCCGAGGAAATGAGAGAGTAAGCGAAGGGGGGGGGGGGTGGAGATGATCCAAGTGCTTCGAAAACGAGGATGAAACGCTCACTTAAGGGGCCAGTCCACATTGAAAATTTCAAAAAATCGAAAGCAAGCAAGACTTGAAGAAATCGACGATGATGAGCAATCAGAAGGGATTTTATAAGGTGCAGGAATTGCCGATTGAGTTTAGGTAAGAGTTTTTCACAGTATAAACTTCAAACGCGTTTTTCTCGAAACAACGTTTTCAAAATCTAGCTCCGTCGTATCTCTAAAACTAATAAACCGATTCTCTTGAAATTTCAACCACATATTGTAAACATGATTCGCAACAAGATGACCCTCGATGGTTTAAAAATTTTGATTTTTTACTCTTTTTTTTTTGCGAAAAATTGCCGAAAAAAACGCGTTTTTTTAAGACTTTTTTTTCGTTTTTCATCTGTCATTTTTTTATTTTTTGATAAAACTTTATATCCGAGGGTCATTTTGTAGCTGGTGTCATACTGAATCTAATGGACTTTGATTTTTTTGTTTCAGACAAGCCGTTGCCGAGTTGTGATGGAGCTACCTAGCCCACCTACTTTTGAGGCGTTACGTTAAACTATAGTTTTTGTACTTAAAAATGAATAAAAATGAATTAAAATTTTTTTTTAAATGTATTTCAAGACTTTATTCATCAAGCCCAACAACTTTTATATTCATATCTTTTATAAAATCTTCAAAAAAAAATCGCGAAAATAGCCTTTTTTCGTGGCTCCAAAGTGGACTGGCCCCTTAAACGACTTGCGTCTCTGCCATTTTTAAGTTTAAAAAATTTTTTTTTTACTTATTCATTAAACTATAAAATATTTATGAAAAATAAACATTATTTTATATATTCAATAGTCGCGTCGAAGTTTTTCGTTATTTTTATACCTATTTTTTTCGAACGCCAAGGTGGTGAGGTTTAATTCGGATTCGTGAGTGGCTCGAGAGGAATCCCCGCTCGAAGGTGAGTGAAACAGCCGCCACGACCTGAAGATACCGGAAGCGAAAGATAGAGCGAATTGCCGATAGGGGGTTGAATCCTGGTGGAGCAAAGGGGTTGGTGGTGGGAGGGGGGGCGGGGGGCTGGGGGGCAAGCGGTTGAAAAGCTCGTGGGTGACAGCGAGAAATCCACGGGGAAGAGACCCTTGCAGATACGGATCTACGTGTGTAAAGCGCATCGTGGAAACTCGGCGAAGATGGCGAGAAGACGGGATCACCGAGAAACCGGTTGCTCAAAGTGTTGAGGAGAGTAAGCAACGAGGGCGAGGGGGGAGGTGGGTGGGCAAAAGTCTCCAAAGTTTCCATCGACTGCAGTTAAGGTCTTGAATAACCTCGAGACTTTGCCCTACCGGGGTTGTACGTGAGAAATAGCTTCGAGTAATACACGCCAGGGTCATGCAAAATGGACAAACGCTGAAGAGACATCCATTTTGCTTGAATCAACCGAGCATGTTTAATTTGACGTTTTTTTTTTCTTTCGTATTCGAGGCAATCATATTTCCATTTGGCTTCAACCGAAACATTTATTGGTCTTGAAGAAGTTACATTTGAGACACGCAGGCACTTCAATTAAACTTTTTCACCGAGTACCATCTACGGAGAGAACATTTATTCAAGGCCAATAAATGTTTCAGCATTCATTTGATATTTACAAACTCTCGGCGGGAACGCACCATTGGGGAGTCGACATGTTACGAATAACCTGAAAATATGAAAAGTGATTTTTTTTTTCATTTTTTAATTTTTAACTCAAGATTTTTTTATGCATTATCCTTCCCTATTGAACCTTTTCCTATCGCTCCATACACGTCAATTCATAAGTGAAAAAAAAATGGATTAAAAATGAATCCATTTTATTCAATTTATTCAAATAATTACGAACGTAGAAACAAAAATGAAAATGTCCGTGTGTGTATTTGTTTTTTTCTGGCTCGAATGAAGCTGAAAGGGCTAGAAGACGATACCGACATGACAGCTGTCAATATTTGAATTTTTGTCAATTCGTTTATTCGGGAGGAAGATGCCTGATCTTCATGATTTTTTATTTATTTATTTTTATAAAATTCGATAATCAGTCCGATTTTTTTTTCGTTTATTCAAATGATTTATGTTGTAATTTAAAATACTTTTTTTATCTGTTAGATTTATTTTTTATATAATTTTTTTGGCCACTACAAAATGATGGCTAAAAAAGATCGCGATCAAAATTTAACAGTAATTTTTTGAAAGTCCACATTTTTGGATAATGCAAAGAAAAAGAAAGGATTTTCAAAAAATTTTACACCGGAACGGTCTCTCAACCCACTTGGGTCGATTCTACCCAGTCAGTTTTCAAAAAAGTATTGTGACCAAACTATTCGTCCGAAGTGGTCCAAAAAATTACAGAACACACTTTGAACTTTCTAGATAATGTAGGAAAAATTTATTTATAAGAAATAAAATGGCGACATGTTTGAAAAAATTCACAAAGAGGTGAAAACGCAAAAAATACACTTTTTTGCTCGAAAAATCATAGTTCCGTGAATTTTCAACATTTTTACCGAAAATTTGGACCTGATACTCGATAGATATGCTACTTTTGGGAAAAAAATAGTAGCCTAGTGCGCGTTCTAAAAAAAGGTATTTATACCAACATGTGAAGAGGGTAAATTTTATGGTATGAGGATACTTCAAACTCCAAGATGGTGAATACAGTTCCATTCGAAGCCAGGAACATACATTTATGCCAAAAATTGATCGACGGGTCGATTCTACCCAGAGTGACCACGAAGGGTTAATATGAGAAAATAAATGCGGCAAGCCATTCCGCACAATCTCATCCGTTCGGTACCGTCAAGTGGAACTTCAGAAAGTGCAATTTTCCTTTCAAAAAGATAGCGGCGCGCGACAATACACTTCATCATCTACGAAGAAGCTTTAATTGGATTTAAAATTAACATTTTTATGAATAAGTATTAAGCTGGATAGAAAACGTGTTTATCATAATAACCTTGGCTTATAATCCTTAATACGATGGTTTATAGCGTTTTTTTTTTTTTATACAGTTTAATACGTACTCATAAAAATGTTAATGTCAACTCCAATAGATATTTATATATCTAGCGGATGAGTCACGACAAATTAGACACGCGCGGATCCCTTCGCTGGTCTACTTAAGCTTGGTGCTGTGCAAAAAAGATCGATTTCCAATATTTTTTTATTAATTTTTTTTCGATACGATTATTGGCTTGACGAGGTTGAGATTTTACACGAAATTGATACATGGTCTTGCCAAGGTTGAGTGATTTTTTTTGTAGAAAAATATCGATAAACAATGAAGTTATTAATTATTCGAACGAAGTTTCGCCGTTGCCTCGTGGCCAGTGTGGGTGGTTCTGACAACTAGGATGAAGCGAAATGAAAAATAAAAAATAAATGTTCTCTTAGTATAGGGGAACGTCCATTATTTACGCGAGCTTAAAATGGGGGGTGGGAGGGGGGCAGGGGTCTGGCAAAATCTCACCAAATCTCATTTATGGGAAGTCAATGAAAATCTTTCAACTTTGTAATTCGGAAAATATACTGCTGTAACGTTTTGTAAAGTACAGGGTGCAATTATGGACACCTTAAGGTTCTAATAATTCTAGAAGGGATAATATTAAAAAAAAAAGAATAATAACATCATTGCAATTGCTTTGTTATATTTTGTAACAATCAGACTTATTTAAAGCATGAGTTTTATTGAGCTCCAAACCTCAGGCTTGTCTTGGCCCTCTCTCTCCCCTACTTTTGTTTTTTTTGACATTTTGAAAATGACAAAAATGTCAAGCTTTAGAAAAAATATGTAATACAATGGTTCTCGTACGTCTATGATCTAATGTGAATTGGTCGATGATCATCCAAACCTTCCAACCCCCTCGTCGTATCGATTCCGCCAGTTTCTCCACCGCAATGTTGGACACCAAAACAACCAACACCGAACAAACGTAACTTCGGATATTCTCAGACAGTTCAACGTTGGCTTATGTCTATGGGGGGATCGATGAATTTGAGAGAATGTGGTCAATCGGCGTGTCCGTTGGGTTTGACGTTTGGTTGAACATTGGTGTTAACGGGATATACCGTGGGAATCTTCGATATCGCGGTGGACGTATATTCCAGTTGTCCCGACCATGGTGACTGCATCAGCAACTATAACCGGATGTGGCGTGATTTGTGCTCGATTGAATCGGAACAAACAGCTTTGAGGGGGCGAACACCATTTACAAAGCCAAAAATTAGCTGTTTTTCAGATTCTTTTTTTTTTGAGGTTTGTCTGACTTTATTACTAAATTAAATAATGAGACTGATTTTTGTCAATTTTTTTTATTCGGATAGAATTACGATTCGATATTGACAAGCTTCGATTGGGGCCAGTCCATTTTGAAAATTTCAAAAAATCGATATTTTTTATACTGTTTTCGAAAGTACATAAATTCAGAAATATTGTGTCAATATTGTGTCAATATTGCCGATTGAGTTTAGGTAAGAGTTTTTCATAGTTCTCGAAACAATGTTTTCATAATCTAGCTCCATCGTATCTCTAAAACTAATAAACCGATTCTCTTGAAATTTCAACCACATATTGTAAACATGACTCGCAACAAGATGACCATCGATGGTTTTAAAATTTTCATTTTTACTCTTTTTTTTTGGCGAAAAACTGCGAAAAAAGCGCGTTTTTTAATTTACTCTTTTCGTTTTTCATCTGCCATTTTTTTATTTTTTGATAAAACTTTATATCCGAGGGTCATTTTGTAGCTGGTGTCATACTGAATCTAATGGACTTTGATTTTTTTGTTTCAGACAAGCCGTTGCCGAGTTGTGATGGAGCTACCTAGCCCACCTATTTTTCAGGCGTTACGTTAAACTATAGTTTTTGTACTTAAAAATGAATAAAAATGAATTAAATTTTTTTTATATGTATTTCAAGACTTTATTTATCAAGCCCAACAACTCTTATATTCACATCTTTTATAAAATCCTCAAAAAAAAACGCGAAAATAGCCTTTTTTTCGTGGCTCCAAAGTGGACTGGCCCCTTAATGTTTTTCGAGTGTCCCAAAATAACGTCTCTTGAGGTGATTTTTCAATCTCGGGAAGAGGAAAAACGTCACAAGGACTCGGGTCAAGCGAATAAGGAGGCTGAGGAGCCACAGGAATGTTTTTACTGGCCAAAAACTCGTTTATTGATATTGCTGTGGGGCAGCAATTTTTCTCATCCCCAATTCATTGATCAAAATCTGATGAACGATGGTGTGAGTCGAAATTCAACTTTTTCCCGATCATTTTGACGGTCAATCGACGATCTAAACGCACAAAATCCCCGAATTCTCGTCGACATTTTCATCAATTCTTGAAGATGAAGGCGGGCAACCACTTTAGGAAATTAGATGATTTTTTGGATTTTTTTTTATTGTGAAAAAAAAACGGAAACTTCCGCAAATCTGACAATAATTTATTCATATTTTCATACATCTCTGGTAATTTTTTGAAGTTATTTCATGCACTAATTATGAAATATTTGAAGAGTTGAAATTTCAAAAATCGAACAGTTTAGGGAAAAAAATTGAAATTTTACCCAAAATGTTTCTTCTTTCTCGCAATAAAAAAAATTCTTTTCGTACGATTTCTTTGTGCCATTACATCTATTTCCTTCCTTAAAGTTTTTCGATGAGAAAATTTGGTTTGTGAAAAAAATCCTTGGCCGATCTACTTACCGATTCTTACCGAACTACCAAAATTTTAATCCACACACGGCCTTAATAATTAGTAACTTTGATTAATCATGAGTGACTTTGAAACTTCACAGTCAAGTTCAAGGCCCCGCAATATTTTGTCTGCTTTCAAAATTCCAAGCTCACAGAGATCGATTCAACAGAAACATTGAAGCTTCATCATTAAGGTCAATCCACGTATGGCCTAATTATATTGTTGAAGCTTCAAAGTCGCCGAGATTAGTGCGACAGTGACTTTGAAACTCTTCCTTCAAGGTCACGCCCCGTAACGCCTTGTGTTGCACTTCGAAAGTTTCATTGAAATTTCTACGACGTTGACGTTGAAACTTTCCTTACAACTAAATAAGTGTTGAACCAATTTTCGTTCGCCGGTGAACACGAAGCAGACAATTCGAAATTCTACTCGATCACATTTTTCATCGAATATCATTCGATTCATTCCATCGCGAATGGCTACGGAATTTTGAAGAAAAAAAAATTACATTGAAAATAAAATCATCATTAGAATCGAAGATAAAAAAGAAATACTCTTATGACTCACCACTGAAAGGCCCTTTTCGATGAGCAGACACAAAACAACCGGGACTGTAGAATCTGAAAAAAAAACAATCAATGAAATTACATTTTTAAGCTGGACGTATCGACTGGATCAATAAATTTTATCGATGAATTATTATTTTTATTTGAAGAATTTTTGTACCAAGTTTCAAGTTGATACACGCAAGGGTATCAACTTGACATACAAATTTTTACACTCAACTTCATCCCCTTAGGAGTTGATTTCCGAAAATTCCTTTCTCAGTGCATCTCGACATCTTCTAAGGAACATATCTTCTAAATTTCATGTTTCTATCTTCAGCGGTTTAGGCTGGGCGTTGTCTATAAGCCAGTCATTCCGTCAGTCAGTCAGTCGGTCAGTCAATCAGTCAGTCAGTCAGTCAGTCAGTTAAGCAGTCAGTCAGTCATTCAGTCAGTCAGTCAGTTAATCAGTCAGTCAGTCATTCAGTCAGTCATTCAGCCAGTCATTCAGTCAATCATTCAGTCAGCCATTCAGTCAATCAGTCAGTCAGCCAGTCAGACAGTTAATCAGTCAGTCAATCAGTCAGTCAATCAGTCAGTCAATCAGTCAGTCAATCAATCCATCAGTCAATCAATCCATCAGTGAATCAATCCATCAGTCAGTCAGTCAGTCAGTCAGTCAGTCGTCAGTCAGTTAGTCAGTCAGTCATTCAATCAGTCAGTCAGTCAGCTAATCAGTCATTCAGTCCGTCATTCAGTCAGCCATGCAGTCAATCAGTCATTTAGCCAGTCAGCCAGTTAATCAGTCAGTCAGACAATCCGTCAGTCAGGCAGTCAGTCAGTCAGTCAGTCAGTCAGTCAGTCGAGCGAGCATTTTGATTTTTCCACCAACCCATAAACAAGGGCGTTTGGTGGGTTCGAAACGGTAGGCCTCGTGTCGATAAAAATCCTCGACAGCAGCGACAACAATGACGAAACGACGTTGGAACGACAACAAGCGATAAAGTTATTTCCCCCCATGCTTTATCCGTCAGTGTCCAATCAACAAATGACACGGTCAGGGTAACATAGACCATAACGCGCATGCTATACTACCGACAGACAGATTACAACGTAACAATGGTTAAAGCTTTTTTTTTCTATCGCCTTTTATCTTTCTTTGTGGCGAGTGTCCTGAGCATTAAAGGCTGAAAAGCTACTGGTATGAAGAAAAAATCGTATTTCAATAATCTGCACTTCACTTCAATCTCAATCACGAATGAAACGTGGAACAAATGAAAACCAATACAATTTTAACGTTAAAAAGAAACGGACAAACTAAAAAATTGCACGTTTGCCCTTATTGTGTTATTTTGTTCGTAAAGCTCCACCCTTTGAACGTGACTTGGGTGTGCTTTTTTTTCAATCGTTGACCCAGCTTTTAACAAAATAAAAATTTATTCTCAATCTTTTCTCCGAGTGTGCGAAAAACTTGAATAAATTAACGCTAATGAAAATTATTATTTTCATTTTGTTTATCAATTTCATTTTCATTTTATTTTCAATTTTATTTTCATTTTCATTTTCAAAATTTTCAAGATGTATTGAACTTGAACATTTTTACTTCATCAAAAAAAAAAGAATAATGCTTGGAGTATAAGAGCATAAAGTTGACTCTAATGATATTTCATTTAAATGTGATAACCTTATTATTTTTCCAACAAATATTTTTGCTTTCGATGTTTTTAACCAAATTCTCGATACTTCAAAAAACAAAAATATACGCAGTGTGTGGCATTTAATTTATTCTAATAAACTATTTCTCTCACATTTGTGTATTCGTCAAAAACCTCTGTGTCCAGCTTGGTCCCAAAAAAAAAAAACTTTTTGCGCGCCAAAATCCGTTTTGATGGGAACCTTTTGATGGGAATGTGAAATTCGTTCTTTCGAATTCGGTCCCTCCTTTTACTATATAAATAATATGTGTTCGATTTTTGTTCCCATTAATAAAAAATCTAGCTCGATTCATTATCGAAGGGACGATTCTTTCGTTCACATAATATAATTTATTGAAACATGAACCTAAAGTTGGGAAGATTAGATTGTTTAAAACATATTTATTGTTGCAAAATTCCGGGAAAAAAAATGCTAAAAATCGATCATTTTTTTTCAACCACGTTCCAACATTGAATTCTCGATTTTTTTTCTTCAAAATTTAGGTTCATGTTCTTAAAAAACATCTCAAGAATGTATAAAACTTTGTTGGACTATTTCAGATGCCAATTGCGAGTTGCACAATTGCCGCAAATCGACAACGACGATGAGGACACGCCAAGGAACACAGCGGATTACACCTTAATTAATGCATGAAATAACTTGAAAAAATTACCAGATATGTATGAAAATATGAAGAAATCATTGTCAGAGTGCGGAAATTTCCGTTTTTTTTTTCACAATAAAAAAAATCCAAAAAATCATCTAATTTTCGGTCTCCTAAAGTGGTTGCCCGCCTTAATGCCGTTTATTTGACTATGAAAATAAAATCGTCGATGAAAATCGGGCAAAAAAAGCACTGTGGAAGCCCAACAAAAAAAAAAAAGTCGCACATCCGGAGCACAGGAGAAATATTTTCCGGAAATCGGTAATCCCAATGGGGATATTTTGTATGTACATATACTGCTGCCAAATGCGAAATAATGGAAACAAATGCGCGTATTTGAATGAAAATCCGACTTTTCGGCTATGTTACGGGTTTAAATAATTCCTGCAATCCGCAGGGCACACGAAAGATATAAACGAAAAGAGAGAGTGAGAGAGAGAGGAGAGAGAGAGAGAGAGAGAGAGAGAGAGAGAGGGGTGAGAGAGAGGGAGAAAGAGAGAGGGAGGGAGGGAGAGAGAGAGAGAGAGAGAGAGAGAGAGAGAGAGAGAGAGAGAGAGAGAGAGAGGGAGGGATGGTCCATGAGCCACGGATAATAATCGGAGACAGGGATGAAAATCTCCGACACAGACGAAAATTCGCTCGATGTTCCATACAGCGCAAAAGTAATGGAAACAAATGGAGCTCCATGTACCCCTCCCTCCCTCCCTCTTGTCAAATGTTACTCCACTAAATATTTATTAAATCCTCGCGACCGCGATTTTTTCAACGACGAACTTATTGTGGGTTAACATCTTGATACTTCGAGAGACATCCTTCGACGAGAAGTGCAAAGAAAATTCATAAACTTTTTGAGTTCACGAAATACACTACGTACAAAAATAAAAAGAACAAGAAATTTGCCGAATTTTTTTTTAGTGTTTTTGCAAAATTCTTTAATTATCTAAAAAATGATTGTACAGAGATCATTGAAAGAGCGTTTTGAAGTTTCAAGTCTGTTGTTTGAAAATTGAAAAGTAGAGTTTTTTTTTAAATCATGTTGATAATCATTTAAATAATTTTGGAGAGCACAAATGTGTTCGTTTAATTTTTTTTCGTAACTTTGATCATTCGGAATCGAAAGACGAATAAATGGATCAACTTGGAATTTTATAAGGCTATTGGGAGTACATTCAGGATTTAAAAAATCTGGAAACATCATTACTTTTGTCATTATTTGCAATGTTGCGGAAGATTTACTTAAAAAACGGAAAAAGTTATTTTTTTGTACTTTTTTTCAAATCAATCGTGGAGGTACAAAAATTTTTTTTTCCCCTGAAGCAATTATTGATACCATTTTATTAAAATATCAATGTTTACCGTTGAAAATAAATCTCTTAAAATCGATAGCTCACGAATTATTTTCATCCCGCTAGCGATGAAGAATTTAAAGATAGAAATATTGCACTCTGCAAATGAATCAATGTTTTATTAATTTATCGAAGCCGATTCAATACTCCTCGTATGTCTGCAAACACGATACGAACAACAAAAAAAACTGTCATTTTTATACAGAGCTTACTGGACAGTAACAAAATCGGCTTTCGTATTTTTTCTACATTTTTATTTGGAATTATCGATAAATAAATAAAATTGCAGCAATGGAGGGTTCGGAGAATTTGAAAATGCAGGCCGGATTTAACGATCCGGAAGAAAAATGAAAATACCGAATTATTTATATGGGCGAATAAAAAATGTTGTACAATTTCGAAATAGTTCGCGTTATTAAAAAAATACCGATATTCCTAGCTAAGATTATTTAAATAATTTCAATCATTCAATTTGTTTTTTGTTAAAATGTATTAAAAAAATTTGTCGTAATAATTATAACCAACCAGTCGATCTTTTGCGATCCTTCGTTATTCAGAATAAAACTTATTTCTTTTTATAAAACATTTTATCTTCTATTTTTACCTCCGTTGAATGAAAAAGTGATGATTGCAGAATTACGGTGGACTAATTAAAAGGCCTATCTACGGATTATTCGCGAAGAAGAGAAAATCTTCCTCGAGAACGTATCGTTAATCACCGGATACCCATAGTTGGCTCGGCACCAAGGATAAATTTCAAGATCCGATTACAAGTGTTGAGCTGGGTCAGGCATTTATTCTTCCTACGCTGACGCGCGACCCTTGGTTAACAATTAGCATGCGACGATCTTCCTATAAAAACATTTCTCTCTTTTATACGTGTATAGGTCAGATTATTTCTAGTTTAATACTAAGTATTCCAAGAATTTTATTCAGATGGTAGAGAGAACACGCGATTCTGAAGCGAAATGTCCTCAGCCTTTCTTCTCTCCGATGCACGGTTGCTTAGATATTGATTAATGAACTATAGCCAATCGTGCTCGCCGACAGTTTCCCTACTACTCTCGCATCTCTCCCGTGAGCCTATCCAAGTGTAGGGGCGGGGTCTCGCCCGTTCGCTCCGCGCTTGCCGCTACTCACATAGGCCGCTCGCTCTAATCAGCGCGCCGGATTGGACATCATTGATTCATTATTATCTAAGCAGCTTTTCGTCCTAGAAAAAAATTGATAAGGGCTTTTCGCTTCAAAATTTCGCGATCTACCTATCAGGCAATGATGTAACGCGACTTTCGAACATTTCGTAAATGCATATATTTATTCTTCTCTTTTAGTTAGACATAATGTTTGCCTATAATCATTGAATAATCACAGCAATATCTAATTTTGCCGCAGTCTAAATTTACAAAAGTCGATTTTTACATTTTTTTGAAGATTCACAGAGAGAATCAAAAGATCAAATGACATCGTTTCCAATTCTTCTCTCTCTGTCTCGCTTTTTATTTCGCTCTTTCTCCCTTTTTTCGACCTTTATGTATAAAACTGGTTGCAGCTTTCTCCCTCTTTGTCCTCTCTGATTTTATATCCTTCAACGCGTATTCGCTAATTAAGAGACTTCTTTTTTCCGTTCGTTAAGTACCTCTTATCGCCACGATGAAAAGAGTCGAGCCGATGATTCGCGAAAAGTGGGAGAAAAAAAGGGTCGAAAGAATGTGCGGAGACAAAAAACTGAGTAAAAGAGAAAGAGTGATGGCGATAAATCTCTCTCGGTGCAGCTCAGACCCGAGGGAAGTATATATGCGGATTAAAAATAGAAAAAAGGCATTAAAAAAACAAAAATCGTGAAAACTGAAAACTTGCAGATTACACCCTCATTGTTTTTGCCTCCCTTACGAGAACTGCCTCAAGGGAAAAGCGCTTTATTCCACAATTGCTCCATAAAATTTATTCATAAATTACATTATATAGGCGGAGCTTTCCATGGAACTTAAAAAAAAAAAAAATTCGTCAAATGAAAAAATTAATCATAAATTTTCTATACGATATTTAATTTAAATAGAAAATCGTTTTTCATGATGAAAAAAAAAAAAAAAATTTCGATTGTTTCAGGCCAACCAGATAAAGCGATGCTAAATAAAGATTCGATTAATTTATATGTTTTATTTAAACTTTACAGATATCTCTGTTAATTCGTACACGAACAATGAACCAAAAATAAAATAAAATGCAAGATAAAAATATATTAAAAAATCCTCCTGTACATAATTAAAAATTGAACAAAAAAACAGCAAAAACTGCAAAATAACACCGGCTCAAAATTAAATTGCATTTGCCTCATGCGAACTTTTAAAAATGGTGCACGTTACAAAAATTCCTACAATGCGCATTAAAGCGAAGAGCATTTTCAGTGTAAATTTCGTAATAACTCATTTTTCTTCGGGCACACTGACAAAGGCATTACTATGACATCAAAGCGTCCCACAAAAAAAAAAAAACCTTCGACGAGGTGGAAAAATGACGAGTAAAATGAATATGTTTTTTTTTTTCTAATGAATAAACGAAATGAAAAAGTGAGTCGTTACCGAGAAAGGGAGTTAAAGGGGAAAAAAAAAACGCAACACGGAAAATCCTCAAAGCGCAAAGACGAGTCGCAATTACGAGTAATTACGAGCTGCCAATTAAGGTGGTTCCTCTCACCAAGAGGAGAAAAGCATCCAGCAAAATCATGACTGTCTAGCACCACTAGAACGTTTTTGGCTGGATCGCTTCGCGAGCTGTATCACGAGCATGCGTCGTTAAGGGGTTCGTTGGCGAGTCATTCAGCGCCACTTTGCGTAAAGGAGGAAAAACCGGCTCTCTCGGAAATGATTGAGGAGCAATCTTGAACGTGAGAAAATCCAAAGAGTCGTCTAATATCATAATTATATTAAAAATACGAAGACAATTCGTATTTTCCCGTCGTTTCCCTTAAGGGGTTACACCACCTTGGCGCTCGAAAAAAATCGGCATAACTTTTTCTTTTTTTTTTTCACGCAACTATTAAATATACGAAATAATTTTTATTTTTCACGAATACACAGTAGTTTTTCGAACAAATTAAAAATAAAAACGAATGAAAATGTGTTTTTATTTGGCGGAGAGATATAAATCGTCTAGGAGGAACCTCTTTTTAAAACTGGCGGTCAAAATATCTCGCCATCTACTCAACCGATTTTGATGAAATTTATACCACATATTCTTCATAATATTGTCTAGGATGCTGCACAGGATTTTTTCAAGTTTGATGCCGCGTTCATTTTTTTATTAATTTTCAAAACTCAACTTTTGGTAAAAAATCAGAGTTTTTTTCAAACAGCTGTCATTTCTACGAAAGTCATTTTTTAATTTTTTCCCCTGTGCTACAATTTAGCGATTACCTTTCTTTACAAGAATGTTTTTTTTTTTAATTTTTCAGACCATGCCTGAAAGAGGAAAAAATTCCACCACCGGCAAGGATTTTCAAAAGAGGGTAGACGACTTGTATCCTCGCCATTAATTTTTCTTTTTTATTTGTTCATTAAACTATAATGTATTTGTGAAAAATAAAAATTATTTTATACATTTGAAAGACGCGGGAAAAAAAATTGTTATTTTTTTACGAGTGCCAAAGTGGTGCAACGCCTTAAAAATAAACACGAATTATTATTTATAATAATAATTCGTTACAAATGAACAAAGTATATTTTCCATCGGAAGGATTTGTTTTTGCTCGCAGTACGAGGATTGAACGATAATGTCGAGTTGTAACGAAGCTTTTTTGCAACTAGAAATGTTACATCAACGAATAGAAAAACCTGAGCCCCGTCTTTTCGTCATATTTTTCGTGCTCACCGATGTTCAAACGTTGCGCACTTTTTTTTACGATCTTCATTTTTTTTTCACAGCTCCTATGGTTCGCGCACGTTTTTCAACTGGTTCGTGGGAAGAAAAACGTTTTTCTTTTTTTTTTTTTGTCGCAAATTCGTATGCACTGATTGCAGTTTGTCAGTGTCTGGAGCGTCGTCAAATTTTTATATGCACGGGCCATGAGGGACGACGATTTGTAGCAGCAGGCTCTCACGGTCGTTATGGCGAACAAAATTTTACAGCTGCAACCATAAACGCATATGAATCCCTCAATACATCTGCCAGCTTCGCCCTTAATGGGGAAGGCAGTTAAATTCCCTCCCCCTTAAGGGTTAATTTGTTTTTCAATTTTTTATTAATTTAACTAAATTTTTTTTTTAATTCTTTAAGTTAAATTAATTTTTTCTCGATCGTTCTTATCGATTTTGTTCTTTCATTTTAGTTTGCTCTCCCGCGACAATGTCACAATAATTTTTCGTCCGATTGGAAAATTAAAAAAAAAAAAAAAAAAAAAACAGGAACTTGATTGCCAATTTATTGAAATATGCGAGAAAAAAAAACATCTGGAAAATACTTTGCTCTTTCGAGTTCAGCCAAAGTGCAAATATAATTGGCCAAAGGTGATTTTTCGAAATTCTCACGTAGAAATAAAGCTGTGAAAAATTAATTTGTCCAACGATAATTCTTTTTATCATAAAAAATGATGAGTTATATTTTTTCGTAATAACTTTTTCGAGGATCAGACAGCCTGCTGAGCCTCGTTGAAAGATGGTCCCATAAATGAGTGTGAAAATAATAATAAACAAAGTTTTTAATATTCAGGAAAAAAAAAATTTATGTTTGCTTGTTAAATAAAGATTTTCAATTGAAAGTTTTTTTTTTCACTCATTTTACTGGGTTCGTAATGATTTTTATTGAGCTTTGAGTGGTCGAACCTCAATAATATAAATTAATAAAATTACTCCAAAGAAGATCATTAAAAAAAAAAAACGCTTCGTTGGAAACTATTGTTTCGGGGATTGTTTCGGGGGTCAATAAGAGTTTTATATGGACCAATCACCACCCG
>CAWVQM010000173.1:0-15259 GCA_963932345.1 Ophion ventricosus | reverse complement strand
ATCCATTTTTCCCTAAGACCGTAAGAGGGATAACAAAAAAAAAACATTGAGATGATGGAAAAACTTCTGGGATTTTTTTTTTTTTACAAGCTTTACTTGAGGGCTCGCCGGGTTCGAGGCCGATAAAGCATTTGATAAGCTTCCTTGGTCGAGGTCTTTTTCTCTGTCTCTCACCCGCATACTCTTTGTCTAATCGGATTAGAGTTTCGGCTTCCAAGGTACTCCTACATAGTAGTATGTCCATGAGAGCCTTAAAACGCACGAGGGACACAACTTATTGATCGACGGTACGCCTCTCGCGATCGAAACGTCGCAGCTGAACATTTTCTGATAACCATATTGAACACTCAATTATCTATTGTATTCGTCAATTCGTGCGCGACAAAGTCATCCCGGCTTACAGATGAATCATTGCAGATGGCTCGCGGAGATGAAGCTTGCGCAGCTCAATACCCTTTCCCGCGCCTTTCAACTTCAAGCGAATCAATCTAGCTCCCTTTTGTACGAATGTCTCACTCGCGCAAAGTATATTAGCCCTCGCGGTAATTGAATTTTCCATCTAAGGATATTATTCAGTCGAGGAGTCTGACTCCTCGACTCCTCCACTGAAAAAAAAAACACGTCTTTTATTTTATTATTCTACAGACCTTTTCTGAATACGTCTGCGAAACCCGTTTAATGATATAAAATTAGCCGAGTTATAAAAATTATAACGATTACGATCGGGGAGTGCGATCGAGACGAAGTAAACCTTCGTGGTCACATTTCCAAATTCAATAGCGTTGGTCACACTCGGGTCGGCTCTATCCAGTCAGTTATCAAAAAAGTAGCATGACCGAACTATCCGTCCGAAGTGGTTCGAAAAATTACGGAACATGCTTTGAACTTATGACGATTTAAGGCCGGATCCTGAATTAGAAGGTCCAAAAAATCGATTTTTTTTAAATTGTTTAAATCTATTCCTGATGTATCTAAGAATGTCTAGACAAAGTTTTATAGCCCAATTCGAAATATTTCCAAAGATACAGCACTGAACGTAGTGGAGTGTCGAGCAGGTATACGGGCGCTCGGGCAGTTAGGGCGCCCGTTTTCTCGAGTTTTCGTTTTTACGATTTTTCTAATTTGGCGTATCTGATTACAAAAAAACTAGAAGTCCAATCGAAACAAACCAAAGCTTGTTCGCTTCAGTATCGTTTTCTTTTCTATTTGAACTAAAAACATTGTCGAAAAAAAAATTCTTAACAATTTTTTTAGCAAGTTGAAATAATTTTTTTTTTCACAAAAAGCACATTTTCTACTTCAAACCCGAAAAAACATTCAAATTTCAAAAAAAAATTCATTTTTTTTAGTTCACATAGAAGAAAAATATGTCACAATTAAAATGGTTTTTGGTTTTTTGTTTCAGATGAAAATTACGAGCTCCATTTGTTACGCCGCATGGAAACAGCAGTGGCACGAATGTGCATAAAAATCGGTTGCCTGTTGATATTTTTCTTTAAAAAAAATTGTTTTCTTATGTTCAGACATGTAATAAAATAATCTGAAAATTTCGCTAAACTTGCTTTTTTTTTACCCGAAAAAAATTCCTCAAAATATCGATTTTTCGAACCGGCCAATTCAGGATCCCGCCTTAAAGGCGAAATTTCGGATAATTAAAAAAAAAAAAAAAACGAAAAAAGTAATATCTCAATTACCGTGACACTTAGGACAATAGGATCTAAGGGTGAAAAAAAAACTAGCAAATAACGCCCTCCATCCCTCAAAAGATTGTATCGATCTATACCCCAAACACACTGTACATTGGGTCTATGCATAATTTCGTAGTGAAATTCCGTCAGATGTCGTTTCGACAAATTCGTCTTTATTGATTTGAATATTCGATTGAATCGTTGTCTGGAGAAACGTTTCGATTTGTATTGGGGTAAAATGGCCAATTCACAACAACCCGCCATTTTACCCCAAGCAAACCCAAACGTTTCCCTATTTCTTAATAAATAGCCATTTGTTTCTCAACAAATACTCCGGAAAATAATGAATTTGCATAAAAATGTCTTATTTCCCGATCGAGTACACGACTCGGATTACTTCGCTCCAAGCACGTACTCGCGGACACATATTTCATAAATATAAAACGGGCATTTCTTTACCGCGCCCTCCCACTGTGCAACTCGTGATTTTCTCCCCAAAGGATACAAGGCCCTACACGAGTACTAATTAGCGATTACGAACGGCTCTCTGACGTGCAAACTCCAGAAAGAATATAATTAGCACTTGTCTTTGTATATGTGCGAGAGCCCTAGAAACGCTCTCTCGCCGCTCGAGAACTTATTTACCGTGTGTTGTATACGTGAGCACACACGCACATACACGTAATAAGCTTTCTCGGAGTGGAAGACGAACCTCTAGGAGGGCCGAGGTAACCCTCGAGTACCTGGGGAGAGCTTCGACGAGCCATCTTTCGTGGCTGGCCTACCAAGTTTTTTTTTTTCTTTATTTTTTTTATCAATGACAGTACCTCCTATCGAGGACATACACCTATGGACTTCTAGGTGTCAATGATCGTGGATTTTGAATATTCCACATGACGAGATCTCGAAGAGTATGCGTTCTCGAATACAGTGATGACGATACCAATCGTAATGAATATAACGAGAGTAAATCGAGTTTTCAACTCGAGTGTCATTTTTTTTTTTTTTTTTTGACGAGAGGAAAGAAAAATGAAGATTTTTTATTTCGATATGACGTAGCGGTCACACCAAAAAAAATGAAGATCTTTCTTTGCTCTTAATTTATTAAATTAAGTTAATTCTCAATGAAGAAGTTTTGGGACAGGTTTTCTTTATTATTTTTGAGCAGGGGGAAAACTTCTAAACACCAATATTTGCAAACTGCAATATATTTCAAATCCTTCATTTAAGATTATTTTTTTTACACTAACTTATTAATGACTTGTTTCAAACGTTATATCATTGCGTATTTTTCGATTATTTTATATTCAATGAAATTTGATAAATTTGGTGACAGCCCACTACTTGTATTGCGAATTTGTTTTATCACGGTTAGTGACACTTTATTTTGTTACCGCGAGCTTCAGCGAGCGCAGCAACTCACTTAGTCCATTGAAAAAAAAAAAAAAAAAAACATTTACATTTCGTTATTAAGATATTTCTGGATGGACCGTCGGACAAAAAGTTAGTCCAAAATGAGCGAATCGTGGATTTACAAATCTAGATCATGTCGTACATGTTTAGCTTTACAAATAGCTAATTTAATAATAAATTAACACTTAGAAATGTTAATTTTCCACTTTTAATAATAATTGAAGTAACAATTTGTTTTCAGTGACTGCACATCTGTTTCAACTGTCCAACAAAAAAGTTTTTCAATTTTTTAATTCGAATAATTCATTCAGAGCATCTTATTGTTATCAATAATTTCCCAAAAACTCAATACATAATGAGTTTTCCAATGACTGCTATTAATTCATCGTTAAAAAAACTCCTCGTTGCTTTAATTTCTCGACAATTACGCAGTCGATTAATTTGAAACTTAAGCATAATCAATCGCTTGTTCCTAAATCTTGATGATATAATATTTTTAGAATTTACAGCGATTTAGTTCCATTCGTTTCGCAACCTCGAACGTCTGCAGAAGGTGTTTTCCCATAAGCGACCGTGTTAAATTCATATTTTTATAATAACTAAATTATTTAGTGGAAAATTTTCAAATAATTCATGTATTATTCTTCTATCGAGAATTTTCATGAATTTATACGATTTTTTAATACCCATCCAGTAATACTTTAAAAAATACTTTCTCTACTTTCTGCCGCGTCGTAAACGCTACAGAGTGCGCTACAATTATCAATAGCCAAGCATTGGTTTTTTTATAAACAAATATAGGAGCCGGAAAGAGTTTTTTTTTCAAAACTCAATTTTCAAACTCACAGAAAAATTCACCGAACAGCTTTTGAGACTCGATTGTAGTCTACTCATTCATTGAGAATAATACATATTATGTACTGTGTTTTGATATTTCGAAATACAGCGGAATCTTCTAACACGCATCCGAGCTGCATAACGTTTTTTTTTTCGTCACAGTCCAGAAAACCTTTCAAAAATGTCAAAACTTCAAAGATAATATGCTGCTGAATTAAAATTTTGACGTAGGATATAGGAGGTTTTGTACTTTTATGGAATGCTGAGGGAGTTATTTAGGGCTTGCCCTAATAGGGCCCTATTAAGGCAAGCCCTAATAGGGCCTTATTAGGGCAAGCCCTAGTAGGGCCATATTAGTATTGCCTGATATACGAGAGTAAAAAGTCACCCTGATCAATCCGCAGTAACCTTCTTACTCCCGTAATACGCTTCCACTGATCCTTTGGACATCCGGCACCAATCAGGCGTGCCTTATTACGGCATGCCTGACCGCAGCATGATAGCGGCCTGATCAGTGTTCAGGCTGCCGTATCAAAATTTCTAGTCGGGATGCCAATGAATACGATCAATAATTCATCAATTCATTCACAAATCAATACGACCAATCAATCAATCAATTATTATGTCTGTCTTCGAATAAGATTTTAAAAAAAATGTGTGCACTGTTCCAGCGCTGCAAAGCTGACAATGAGCGAATACGGTAAACGGCGTGGAGGAAGAAGGGCCGATTTCGACGACGAGTACGAGTACGCCTTGCCACGTGGAAAAATCACCGGTGCTCCAATCAGCGAAAGTGTTCATCGTAAAGATCGCGACGAAGATTACGACATGCAGGGTGGAGGTAAAGAAACCCAAGGACCTCCCAACACCCTTCAACGCTTGGACAGTATACACGATCCAGGAAAACGTTACGTTCTCAAGGACATTATTGGCTCCGGCGTTTGCGGTGACGTCTACGAAGCTTTGGACACTCAAGCCGGTACGACAGAAGCAATTTTTTTCGTAAACCATCGCGTACAAACCGAAAAATATCCATTTTTATATTGGGTCTATGCACAATTCCGTGACGACATTCCGACAGATGTCGTTCGTAGTTGTTTCTCCGCTCGCACATGCGTCAACCATATGAAGTGTCGGATATTAGGGTAGGGAGGGGCATGTTGAGCAGTCGGGTAAGTTGGGCAATCGAAATATCGGGAAAACTAAGCATCGCACGCGGATGCATCAAATGGCGGAAAGAGAAGTGTGGCGTAGATATACGTTCAACGTAATATTGTTATTAAGTTGTATGTAGAATTTTAGCATGACCAGAGATTCCAGGACCATATTCTTGAGATGTTTAATTAACATTTTACGTTTAAAAAATTCGACCTTTTGATGCCGCAACATGTATGAAATTAATATTAATTAAAATTATCCTTAAATATTTATGAATTTTTTATATTTTGAATGAATATTAAACAATTTCGTTAATCCAAGTAATTTTTCTTTCTATGTAATTTTATTGGGATGTAAAAATGCAGCAAGCTGAATTCGAAGTACAATTGGAAATATCATTAAATCGTTAACGATTTTTCGGAAATAGTGGAATTTTTGTCATCACGAAATCTGCATTCTATTTGTTTTTTTTTTCTCCTAATTTATCAGGAAACAAGAGGGTCGCTGTTAAAGTTCAGAAGCTCACACCGGAAACTCAAAGTATGGTAGTCGAGGAGTACAGAGTATTCAGGGATTATGCGGGCCACTCGAATCTACCCGATTTCTATGGTATTTACCGCAAGCGATCAGGGAAAAAAAGCGACTTTGATCGGATATGGTTTGTCATGGAGGTGAGTTGTCAAATTTTTATTCACTTTTTTATGTAATTTAAAAGTTATTTTGAATAATTCACTGCGCCAATAAGCGCAGCGAATGATTCAATAAGAAATATTAATCAATGTTTATATTTTTTGTAAGGAATTATACGAAATTGTTTGTTTTAATATTTTCGTTCTCCAGGACGATGTACAAGATGGAAATTAAGTAATGAGACTGATGAATTAAAAAAAAAAATGTATTCGAATAGAATTACAATTCGATATTGTCTCCCTCATAATAACTTCCTTGTGAAGCCAGACAGCGCTAGAGACGGTTCTTCCAATCCTTATAGCAGTGCTGGAACTCGGATACTGGAATAGCCTTCAGCTGGTCGCGGTTACAGCCGTTTGAATGTTGTCGAGTGTCCGAAAATGACGTGCCTTGAGGTGATTTTTCAATCCGGGGAAGAGGAAAAAGTCACAAGGACTCGAGCCAGGCGAATAAGGAGGCTGAGGAGCCACAGGAATGTTTTTTTATTGGCCAAACAACTTGTTTATTAAAATTGCTGTGTGACAGCAATTTTTCTCATCCATAATTCATTGGTGAAAATCTGATGAACGGTGGTGTGAGTCGAATTCAACTCTTCCCCGATCATTCTGACTGTCAACCGACGATCTGAACGCACAAGATCCCGAATACTGTCGACATTTTCATCGGTTCTTGACGATGGAAGGTCTTTCGCTGCGTGGTTCATCTTCAATCGACTCTCTTCCTTCTGAAAATACCTTAAACCACCGAAAAACACCTGGGCCCTTGACAAAACATTGTCTCCGTAGGCCTGCTGAAGTTTGGCAAAAATTTCCGTTGCACTGTGCCCAAGTCTCAAGCAAAACCTGATAGCACGCACCGTTGCTCGAAATTGATGTCAATCATTTTTAGAACGCACTAGAAAAAACTGTTTCACGAAAAAAAAAAAATCGCTACGGTCAACAAAACGACTCTAGCGAGTTCAAACTCGTACTGAAGGCGTATCACGTGTTCACCTGCGGCCTCTCCAAGTCCCGCATCACAAGTGTTGCCAGATCGAACGCTGCGTTGCCAGTCGCATTACTTAATTTACACACTTTGTAGTCGATTTTATTGAATCGTCGTAGCTCGGTTGATGTCGCACGTATCTGCGTCAAAAAATGACTTCATCGTATTAAAATATTCCAAACTGAAGACGTTACAAACGGTTTTTGGAGCACTTATAATTATCTAACAATAAACAAAAATGACCAAAGTTGTTCCTAAAAATCCTAGATCATTCTCAATCTGCTCATTTCCACAATTGACATTTGACACATTCTTCGACGATCAGTTTTCGAACGACTAATTTCACCGAGCCAAAAAAAAAAAAGACACCTAGCTTACAGATGTCAAAAGGAAAATAAAAATTCTTTAAAACGACGTTCCAAAAATGCCTCGGTTTGAAGAAAAAAAAAAACCGCCTTGAACGTTTTCCCTAAGCCTTTTTCCCGAATGAATAAACGAATAGAAGACCTTTTTTTCGAAATGAATATAAGCCTTTTTTTCGAATAAACGAATAGAAGCTTTTTTCCAAATAAATAAAGGAATAAAATTAGATAGACTTCCGTTTGATTGGACGAAAGAAATGTAAACATACATGTCGATTAGAAGGTGGGAACATTGTTTCCTCGTTACAAAAAATGCACATCCGTTGATTTATGGCTACAGGCTGCGTAAAATTAAATTGAGCACTTTAATGCGTTCGATTCCCAGCGGTGGAAGGGGAGGTTCTTTTTTTTTTATAACATAGACAATTTTAGCACTATGTACGGTGTCATTATAACGACGAAGAGTCCTCGACAATGGTCTTTCGTGTATATGTTTATTTATTACATGTATCAACCATATATATAAATATATATATATGTACGAATGTATAAATCTATACGATATATATGTCTCTCTCAGGCACTCGCCTCCCCCTCTCAGGATCCCGGAGGCAATTTCAAGCATTTGAGACGGTCGAATACACGGATAATTTACGACACGCAGGACCATTAAACAATCATTAAACTCGTTCGTATATATACGCCATGTGCTGGGTGGATTGCGATGGGAGGGCGGCGAGAGGGGGGGGGGAGAAAAGGCGGGGGTACATGAGACCCCAGCACGTCGGAGACCCTAATTTACAGTCGGACCTCCGCGGTGCGCCAAAATATTATTACTTATCTCGAGTCGTAACGAACGATTATTTCACAGCAAGCACACAGCGGAAAAGGGGAGCGGGTAAAAGAACCCGAGCAGGCCTATTGCTCTTGTTTTATTCGGCGTTTTATTTTTTTTAATTTTATTATTATTTTTTTATTCTTACTACTACGCAACACGATTTTTTGCAATGAGAAAAGTATTTTTTGCTTGCTGGTTCTGCAAACATACGATGTGCTGTGATGACACGTGCTTTCGATCAACTGGATAATGACTCGATTCAAAATTATTCTTGGATACGATACTTCGAATAGATTGCAAAATTGTCATTTGTGCGTGTACGAATTTGGGAATTAACCGTTCGTGGTCACTGTGGGTAGAATCGACCCGTCGATCAATATTTGGCGTAAATACACGGAGAAAATTAAAAAGTAATTTTTGTCGTGAATTTCACGATAAAAATTACCGTGATATATTTCAATGTGGTGACAAGTGAGAAAAGCATAATAATTCGTATGCGACAAGTTTTTTTTTTAACTCACGTTAGAGAAAATTTCAAATACGTAGCTAAAATTTTACTATACAAGAAGGATAGCGCGCACGATAATTTTTACCGAGAGCACAATACATTTTCCTATAACACTCATTAAATTTTATAATAAATCTTAAAATAATTGTTATAAAGACGATACTTTTTTATAGACATTTTTGAAAGGTATAAAATAATAAAATGCACAGTAAAATTTCGCTGATAGTATATATTTTTTAAATTTAAGTTTTGCGTATTTTGTTACACATGAAAATTTACTAGAAAATCTGGTAAAATTTGCTATCTGAAGAAGAAATTTTATTTTATTTTCGTGAAAATCTGTGTTTTACTCAGTAATAATGAGCGAATTTTCAGGCTTGTCATCTGGTTACCGTTACTGCACGATAATTCTTAACATTTAATTCTCTCCGTGTATATAATAGTTCCTGGCTTGAAATGAGACTGTATTCACCATCTTACCTGGAGTCTGAAGTATCCTCGTACCATAAAATTTACCCTCTTCACATGTCGGAACACCTTTTTTGGAACGCACACTATGCTACTATTTTTTCCCCAAAATACTATTTTTTCACCTATTTATGATTTTTTTTTTAACATGTCGCCATTTTATTTATTATAAATAAATACACAAGTTTTCCTGCCTCGTGACAGGAAAACTTCTCTCAAACGGAAAAAAAAGGCGGATAAAAATGTGGCTCAGAAGGACAATGCTTCAGAAACGATTCTCTCATGTGTCACTGCCGAACCTGGAGAATGACACTGTTAAAAGAAAAATTCCTGCTGAAAACGTGTGGGGCCGTTTTGCACGAAAGAAAAAAAAATTATTTTTATTATTTATTAAATGTATTATCTATTAAGTTTATTTAATTGCACTTATTTAATTTAACTTGTTACTTATTTAATTGAGTACCTACTAAAAGTGGAGTTTAAAAACTGGTAAATAGATTTAAAGGTGATGAAAAAATAGTTGTTTTTTTTCAAAAGTATTGCAAAAGTTTGATAGTAACGTTAACAGTGTGATTAAAGCAAGTTTCATATTTCATGTGTGTTGCATGATTATCGAATATAATGTAAATTTTATTTAAAAAAAAAGAGATGATTGTGATCAAAACCATTTTTTGTCAGGCCCCTCCTGTGGGGGGCAGGAGGGGCCTGACAAAAAATGGTTTTGATCACTGAGCCAGCTTTTTCTGGGGGGGGGGGGGGAGAAAAAGCTGGCTCTTCTGCCCTGCGAATCCCTCAAATTTCGAGCAGAACTTCCTTAAGCACAACAAATAGGATGAAAATTCCACAAGTTGCCAACTCCCGACTCCAACGGCTCCCATCACCTTTCCGTTGCTTTAAAAAATTTTTTTTTTTTGCATTCTCAAGCATGACGTTTTTGCTTATACAACGATCTACCGGTGGTGAGCAGGCTGCCAGAAGCAAGTCAGCTTTCTGTATTACTTATAAGCAAGGTGTGTGTGTGTGTGCGTGTGTGTGCGCGCGCGAGAGAGCGCTCTACTATGCCCGTAAACGCTCGATATGAAATATCGCCGACTATAAATCTCAGACACATTGTCGTTATACGCGCAGCCCGTGAGCGTCCGACTTTTCTTCTCCCGCAAGATATCCTCTCGGTATTGCGATTTCTAGCACTTGTATGTCTTTTTTTTTGTTTTTTTATTTTATTTTATTTTATTTTCTTTCCTTCTGCACAACGGACCTCTTGTATTTCGCTGTTTTGCGAAAGATGCGTATTTTTTTTTTTCACCAAAAACGAACTCTACGATATGAGCGCTCTTTGTTTATTTGTAAAATGGAAATTTTTGACAGCTGCAGCTTTCTTTGTGCTCAGACGTCGTAGAAAGTGATGAGCAATTGTGAAAAATTATACGCTTCATAAACGCGAGCCATTGAAATTACGTACGTGTTCGACGAAAAAAAAAATTCTCATTCAAAAACACGAATGTAAAATTTGGAAATCGAGACTTCGGTTTTCCATTCATTTTTTTATGGTAAAGAAATGCAACTTGAACGAGGCGAAAAAAAGGTTTTCATCGCGATATGGAAGAGTGTAAGATTTACTGAAAAAATTTATTATATTTTAATTAATAAATTAATAATAGTTAATTAATAAAGTGTTAATTAATTTATTTGAAAAAATAAATAAAATAAAAATTCTAATTACTCAAAAACACGAACGAAAAATTTGGAAGTTGAGAATTCGGTTCTCCATTCATTTTTTATGATAAAAAAATGCAACTTGAACGAGGCGAAAAAAAAAGTTTGCATCGCGATATGAAAGAGTGTAAGATTTACTGAAAAAATTAATTATATATTAATCGATACATTAATAATAATGAATTAATAAAGTGTTAATTAATTGATTTAAGAAAAAAATGTTAATTACTTAAAAAAACCAATGAAAAATTTGGAAGTCGAGACTTCGGTTTTCCATTCATTTTTTTATGATAAAAAAATGCAACTTGAACGAGGCGAAAAAAAAAGTTTGCATCGCGATGTAAAAAAGTGTAAGATTGCCTGAATAAATTAATTATATATTAATTAATGAATTAATTAAGTGTTAATTAATTAATCGATTAATAATAATTAATTAATTAACTGTAATCGACTAAATGCATTTTCGAGTGCTTCTATCTTTCTATTCTCGGTTACAAAATCCGTTGCAGTAAAATTTGGCCCATTTGTGTAGAGAATGACTCGTACTTGATGCATGAAATTGCAAGGCTCGCGCAGTTATGGAGAGACCTTTTGAGGGGAAAAAAAAAAACACACACACACACACACACACACATATACACACACAGCCGCGCAAAGTGTTTCACACGCTTTATGATGCCAGGCACCGCGAAGAATATAAACGCTTTCGCGACGGGTGTTCGCCACTGGAGATTTCAATAAAAGCCAAAAGAAACTGCGACCACGATTTAATTTAAATCCGTGTCTGGAGGTGAGAAGAGTTTCTGCAGAATTACTTCCGCAATTACACCAACATTTTCCATTATATCACTCGACGTTGCACATGGAGTGATGTATCCTCGAATGCAGATAGCATGTCTATTCATATAATTCACTGGAACAGTGCATTACGATACTGTTGACGTTACGAATTATCATTATTTTTATCATTGTCATCAATACCACTGTCGTTATCATCGCAGTCATGATTAACATTAAGGAGGTTGAGGTGTTAGCAGAAAAATGATGGAACCTCTTTGAATGCAATGGTACCCTGTAAATGTACAATGTGAAACAAAAATTGGTAAACGTTTTTGTGCAGTTTAGAAACTTTGGTACGAGTTGTGTAAACTTTTTATTCGAACGGAATTACAATTCAATATTGTCTCCTTCAAAATAACATCCTTGGGAAGCTAGACAGCGATGGAGACAGTTCTTCCACCCTCATAGCAGCGCTGGAACTATGGATACTGCAATAGCCTTCAGCTGCTCGGTTACAGCCATTTGAATGTTTTCGAGTGTCCGAAAATGACGTCCCTTGAGGTGATTTTTCAATCTCGGGAAGAGCAAAAAGTCACAAGAACTCGAGTCATGCGAATAAGGAGGCTGAGGAGACACAGGAATGTTTTTTACTGGCGAAAAACTCGTTTATTGCAATTGCTGTGTGACAGCAATTTTTCTCATTCACAATTCGTTGGTCAAAATCTGATGAACGGTTGTGTGAGTCGAATTCAACTATTCCCCGATCATTCTGACTGTCAACCGACTATCTGAACGCACAAGATCCCGGATTCTGTCGACATTTTCATCGGTTCTTGAAGATGGAAGGTCTTCCGCTGCGTGGTTCATCTTCAATCGACTCTCTTCCTTCTGAAAATGCCTTAAACCACCGTAAAACACCTGGTCCCTTGACAAAACACTGTCTCCGTAGGCCTGCTGAAGTTTTGCAAAAGTTTCCGTTGCACTGTGCCCAAGTCTCAAGCAAAACCCGATAGCACGCACCGTTGCTCGAAATTGATGTCAATCATTTTTAGAACGCACTAGAAAAAACTTGTTTCGCGAGAGAAAAAAATCGCTACGGACAACAAAATGACTCTAGCGAGTTCAAACTCGTACTGAAGACGTATCACGTGTTCACCTGCGGCCTCTCCAAGTCCCGCGTCACAAGTGTTGCCAGATCGAACGCTGCGTTGCCAGTCGCATTACTTAATTTGCACACTTTGTCGTCGATTTTATTGAATCGTCGCAGCTCGATTGGTGTCGCACGTATATGCGTCAAAAAATGACTTCATCGTATTACAACATTCCAAACTGAAGACGTTACAAACGGTTTTTGGAATACTTATAATTATCTAAGAATAAACAAAAATGACCAAAGCTGTTCCTAAAAATTCTAGATCATTCTCAAACTGCTCATTTTCACAATTGACATTTGACACATTCCTCGACGACCAGTTTTCGAACGTCTAATTCCAACGAGCCAAAATTAGAAGAAAAAAAAAGACACCTAGATTACAGATGTCAAAAGGAAAACAAAAATTCTTTGAAACGACGTCCCAAAAATGCCTCCATTTGAAGAAAAAAAAAACCGCATTTAACGTTTTCCCTAAGCCTTTTTTCCGAATAAATAAACGAATAGAAGACTTTTTTTCGAAATGAATATAAGCCTTTTTTTCGAATAAACGAATAGAAGATTTTTTCCAAATAAATAAACGAATAAAATTAGACACACTTCCGTTTGATTGGACGAAAGAAATGTGAACCTACAAATCGATTAGAAGGTGTGAACATTGTTTCCTCGTTACAAAAAAAAAATGCACGATGATTTATGGCTACAGGCTGCGTAAAATTAAATTGAGGACTTTAATGTCCGATTCCCAGCGGTGGGAATTTTTTTTATAACATAGACAAGTAGCATAAACGTTGCCAGTCTCATTACTTAATTTACACACCTCTTATTTACTACCTCTCGCTAAGAAACGGTTTTAATGATGATAATCATCGTCGTTATTATTATTATTCAATATCTGACGATTCTACATTTCATTAGCGACGAAGATACAATAAAGAGAATACTTTCGTATACAAATTATTAAAACTTTACGCTATCCGTTATTATTATTATGACTATTATTATCATCAGGCACATGAAATTAACTTGTACGTCCATTTATATTTTCGAAAGCTGTGCGATGGCGGTCCAGTTATGGATCTCGTTCGCGGTCTTGTGGCGGCCGACAGGAAGATGCGCGAAGAACACATCGCGTACATTCTCAAGGAAGTCATCAAGGTGAGGAACATCATCGTATTTTCGGTATTCGTTACGTACGACGGACCTAACCAAAAAAAAACACGTGTAAAAATTTTCGAATTTTTCACAAAATAATTTAGCAGTTATTAACATATGAATTTAATACGGTCGTTTATTGGAAAACAGCTTCTGCAGACGAATGGTTGCAAACCGAGTGGAACTAAATCGTCGTAAATTCGGAAACTATTATATCATCAAGATTTAGGATCAAACGATTGATTATGCTAAGTTTCAAATAAATCGACTGAGTAATTGTCGAGAAATTAATTAAAGTAATGAGGAGTATTGCCTTTTTTACCGATGAATTAATAGCAATCATTGGAAAATTCAATATATATTGAGTTTTTGGGTAATTATTGATAATATTAAGATGATCTGAACGTACACGGAGAGAATTAAATGTTAAAAATTACCGTGCAGTAACGGTAACCAGATGACAACCCTGAAACTTCGCTTATTATTACTGAGTAAAACACAGATTTTCACGGAAATAAAATAAAATTTCTTCTTCAGATAGAACATTTTACCAGATTTTCTAGTAAATTTTCATGTGTAACAAAATACGCAAAACTTAAATTTAAAGAATATATAATATCAGCGAAATTTTACTGTGCATTTTATTATTTTATGCCTTTCAAAAATGTCTATAAAAAAGTATCGTCTTTATAACAGTTATTTTAAGATTTATTATAAAATTTAATGAGTGTTATAGGAAAATGTATTGTGCTCTCGGTAAAAATTATCGTGCGCGCTACCCTTCTTGTATAGTAAAATTTTACCTACGTATTTGAAATTTTCTGTAACGTGAGTTAAAGAAAACTTGTCGCATACGAATTATTATGCTTTTCTCACTTGTCACCACATTGAAATATATCACGGTAATTTTTACCGTGAAATTCACGACAAAAATTACTTTTTAATTCTCTCCGTGTATTAATTAAATTTCAAAAATGAGAAACTTTTTTTTTTTGACAGTCGAAACAGATGTACAGTCACTGGCAAAACCTCAGTCAAGTACACGCCAAATTCGTCCAATTCGACTTCAATTATTATTAAATGTGGAAAATGAACATTTCTAAGTGTTAATTTATTATTAAATTTGCTATTTGTAAGACTAAACATGTACGACGTGATCTAGACTCGTAAATCCTCGATTCGCCCATTTTGGACTAACTTTTAGCCTAACGGTCCATCCAGTAATACTTTAATGCAATGAGATAAAAGCTACCAGAAAATTTAAACGTACAAAAGTGGCCAACGTCAACGTTGATTTCGAATAACCGTATGAAATGGTTATTAGTGAAAATTGAATCGGAATTGCACGAGCGAGAAAACATCATCAGCTACTTCGTAACTGTTGGCTGTGCAACCGCAGAGATGGAAGAACAAGGAACAACGTCATTATGAAATAATTGCGGCTCGATATTACGTTCGAGGATGCTTCGTGTCCCGAGCTGGACAGGGTTTTAACGTTGCGGGAATATTCAC
>CAWVQM010000172.1:0-18364 GCA_963932345.1 Ophion ventricosus | reverse complement strand
TTACACGCATGTCTATATACATACCTATATGTTGGCCATCTGAGAACACGGCGTGGTATAGCTGCTATAAACGTAATATATATATATATATATATATATATATATATATATATATATATATACACATTTAAATATATATATATATATATATATATATATATATATATATATATGGGTAAAGGTAATTTTAAAGATATCCAACTTTGATGGCCGCCCCCAAAGTAGTCAATTGTCTCCATACGCAATATTATGTAAAGCCTTCAAAATCACATTTCGATGAATGTGAACATATTCGTATGAAGGTCATTTCAAGGAGCGTCCTGGTGCTTTACAGCAACGATTCGATTGACAAACAAATTTAAGGGGTTAGGATACTGGGAAAATGAAAAAAAAAATCGTTCGTCGTTTGAGGCAACCCCAAATTAGAGAGGAATAGAGGGAAAAAATCGAAAAAAAATTGAAGAGTTGTTTTTTTTTATGATTGCAACACGATAACAAAAAAGCTCGGTCAAGTTTTAGCCAATATTGTAGTTTAAGGCCTTAGGCCACTACAGGCCAAAAAAAAAGGGTATATTTTGTGATTTTTTTTCCAGCGAAACCATAAAATAAATCCGAATTACAAAATAGCGGTTTTATTATACACGTAATTGACTATAGAAAATTATTTTTTCACAGCGATACATGTCGAAATGGCGACTGTGCAGCATTTTTCCGATGACGCCTTTATTTCTCGAATGTCAACGGCCGGACCAACAGCTCCTATAATTTTTCAGTTATGATGAGACACTAAAGTTTTTTCCATTATATATAACAATAGTTATAGAAGTATGTAGGGTTTTTTTTTTATATATTCGTTTTTGTCAAAACGGCGCATTTATAAAACAAAAAGTATAAAATGCCATGAGAAAATCGTCAGAAAATTGTTTATAAAAAAGGAACTATGCGATATAATTTTTAAAAAATCCTACGTAGTGCCTCAGAAAATATAATTCTAAATATAAAGTTAAAATTTCAAGTGAATCGCTTGAAATTTGTTTGAGTTATGAGTCCGGCCGACTTGAAAAATGTAGTTTTGAGATAAACGCGCTTAAAGTTAGTAGAAAGTCACGACATGAATCAAAAGGGATTGCGCTTGAATTCGAAAATCGAGTACTTAGAGATTTTTCACACCCATAATCTCTCGGAATATAATTTTATAGGTACTAAGGTACATTTTTAACAAAAAAAATCGATTTTTGGAAAATTTTTGGAAGTGGCCTAAGCCCTGAAGGATGAAAAAAAACTCGTTTCTTGTTTTGTTTTAGATCAACTGGATGGCCAAAATCACGTTCACCATTGAGTCCTTCACGGTCAAAAGTCCTTCGGGAGATTGTTTATAGCTTCTGTAATTATTGATATTTTTAAATGAAATTTAGTACACAACTTTGTTAATGTGCATACAAATAAATGTCTAAACGATTTTTCAATCGTCTTACTTATTTATTAGAAATTCATTTTTTTAAACGACCCTGCTTTTTGCATCGTCACAGTGGCCTAACCCTGTAAGGAGCGTCCTCAGAACAGCCAGATGTGCTGATAGTCAATATAAGTCAATAAAAACGAGAAGCGTGAAAATATTATTTCGCGAACCATTCGCTCGTTTCTTTTACCCTTTGCGTACGATCTTAAATATTGATTCTAGGGAAAAAAAGCTAGGAACAAAAATTATCCAAAATTTCATTCTCTACAAGTTTGTTCGTGTTCGTTTATGCCCTAAAGTTAAAAATAAACGAGATAATGCAATAGCCGCTTTTTTTTCAGGTTTAATTCGAAAAATATCGATGGTAGAGAAAAAACTGTAATGACCAAAGTTGTAAAGCACTCGATTTCCTACAAGTTTAGTCATTACCATTTTTACTTAAAAATTATAAATCGCCGAGTTATTCAACAAAAACAATTTCCCATTAAATTTAAGACGACGATATTAACTGAGCGCAAGCCCAGCCTAGAATGAAACTTACACATGTTGTTTTACACTAATAAAAGAAAATTCAGTGTAAATTTCAGCAGGATCAACCTAGTCATTGGGGTTAAAAAATTAAAAAATGAAAGATTTTTCTTTTTTTTTTAGTGTTGTAGTACTTGGAAAATTTTGAATTTTTTTTTCAAAATAGTTCATAGAAAAACGCATCTTTTTTTGTAGAGGACATTTTTTCGTACGACGAGAAGATCACTACGATACGATTATTTGAAATTTTATCACGTGTAAAATCTTATCTCCGAGTTAGCCGAGTTAGCGAGCCGATAAAAATCTTTAAAAAATGCCACGTACTCAAAATATATGTTACAAAAACATCACCAACTTTGAAAAAGATTGAAGAAGGTCAGGCTTTTAGGCCGTTCGAAAACACTTGGAATACCTCATATACATATGAGCATGAATGCACATACACTGGCACATTCTTGATGCATCCGCGTACGGAGGAAAAACGATGAGCCCTAAGCTAGAAACTCGACAAGAGCATTACAGAGTTACGAGTGCCGCGAGTGAACAGCGATTTGGAGCCCGCACGCACCGACTCTGAGAAACGCAATGACAAGGAAGGGGCTCATCAGCTGGAGGCTCAATATTATGACGTTGAAAGAGAGAGAGAGAGAGAGAGAGAGAGAGAGAGAGAGAGAGAGAGAGAGAGAGAGAGAGAGAGAGGGAGAATAAAAAGAACCCCATATAGTAGTACACAAAGAGGAAAAAGATCGCAGAATGTCCTTTCTAAAATTGTGTAAAAAAAAATAAAACATTTACAAAACTAATCATATACAAATATTAAGGCGAGCAACCACTTTAGGAGACAGCAAATTGAATGATTTTTTGGATTTTTTTTTATTGTGAAAAAAAAAAACGGAAATTTCCGCAACTCCGACAATAATTCATTCATATTTTCATACACCTCTGGTAATTTTTTCAAGTTATTTCGTGCATTAATCAAGGTGTAATCCGCTGTGTCCCTTGGCGTGTGTCCTCTTCGTCGTTGTCGATTTGCGGGAATTGTGCAGCTCGCAATTCGCATCTAAAATAGTCCAACAAATTTTTATACATTTTTCAGATGTTTTTTAAGAACATGAACCTAAATTTTGAAAAAAAAAAAAAAATCGAGAATTGAAAGTTGGAACGTGTTTAAAAAAAAAATGATCGATTTTTAGCATTTTTTTTCCCGGCGTTTTGCAATAATAAATATGTTTTAAACAATCTAATCTTTTTCCAACTTTAGGTTCATGTTTTAATAAATTATATTATGTAAACGTCTTCCAAATTTGAAGATGATCCATCAATTAGTTTTTGAGTTATAAATCCCGCAAATTGAAAAAAAATGTCGTTTCGAGAAAAACACGTTTAAAGTTTCACAAACGTAAAACTCAAAGTAAAATGTGTTTAATCAAATGATAAAGTGTCTTACCGATCAATCAGAGATTCCAGCACCATACAGCAGTCCTTCCTCTTCCTCATGCAACTCATTTGAAGCTTGCATTGCCTCTTTGCGAGCTTTTCGAGCTTCTTTTGTCTCTAATAAACTTTTTCTATTTTCCCAATGCCACGGGCATCTGATCAATTTGCTCGGCATATCCGTAGCTCTGCCTGCCAACTACGATTTGTAGTTCATTCGTAATCATGAGTAGGGCTGAATTTCCTTCATTGAATAAATTAGCAGCGCGAAATGCCGCTACCTCGATTATTTTGTACCCAGAATAAAGATGTTTTGGAGCTAATCGCCAAACGGTCGAGTTTGGTGACTAGCTCCAACGTACATAAGTGCCTTGTTTCAAGTTATGACATTTACACTTTACATGTGTTAATTTGAAAAAAATTATACACCTTACGTGTAACAAATAATACATATGGATTTGCAGTGTAGGCCTAGTGGACTGACGAATCATCCGTTTGTCCATCTGTCTATCTTGCCGTACGCCACAGTTGACGGAGTTCTTTGGTCTCCGGTTGTTGGTCGATCATCCTAAGATGGGAGAAGTGGTCGGCACACGTTGAACGATACCACACACAGGGCAACGTGCGCGAAAGACACTGCGGCAGTATCTATTACGATGGTTCTTGTTAATCTTGTCCTCTTCGTTTTCCCGGTAAGACGATGCCTCAGTCAGCCTACATAAGGCCACTTTGCACAGAGATTGCACATCCCTGCCTCCTATCTTCAAGTCTTGCACATTCATCTCGCGATCTCCCGTGAGGTTTCTACTTTTTCCGCGATATCCGGAGTGTTCGAGAGAACTCTTTTCTCTCTCTCTCTCTCTCTCTCTCTCTCTCTCTCTCTCTCTCTTTCTCTTTGACTCTGGTATGGTCATGTACCGACAACCATCAACGCATCGCAGCATCCACCAAGCCGTACACTTTTCCTATGTGCTATCCGGCAAGCATACCTTCACACTGCAACTGCCTCGCATATAGCTGTAGACACCCAAAGGGCCAGGGCCATCGTGCCATCGGGATGTTCCACTTTATCGTTTCCCGTCGTTTCTCAACTCTCAACCCTACACACGTATTCCTCACCCTCGGAACGCAACACATCCGTGTACCCGAAAAAAGAAAAATCCTCTCGTCAGCCACATAGCTTTGCACATAGGACTTCGACAATTGGCACCTCGTTGTTTCCGGAAGTGTCGTCCTGTTGGGTTTTCCCTCATGAGGAAGTCTTGAGCATTGACAGGACGTCGGAAGAGACTCGGCACTCAACTTGACACTTTTGAATGGCAATATTTTTTTAAATTCAGAATCATTTTTTTTACCTTACAAAATGGGTAACATTTTTTTGATACTGTTTTCTTTTGTCGACTACAATTATGAAGATATTTTGAATACACGAACAAATCGGTATGAAATCGTTGAAGCATCTTGGAAAATTGAAGACAATGGAAAAAAAGTTTCAAACAAAAGTTACGTATTCTGTAACGCAAAAAATGATTCTGAAATAAAAAAATATTGGTTCCCATTCAAAAACTAGAGTTGAGCTTAAAAAAACATTTAAAATTACGAGCAAATAAAAAATAACAAATGCCATCATTTTACTCATTCAAAACTATGAAACTTTTGTTTGAAACAATTTATTCTAAAATGCATTTGTCCCGAGTTATTTTATTGTCAACAAAATAGGATACTTTGGACTGAAACGTTTTTCTGGTTGTTTATAATTTTTTTGAAAATATTCGGAATATTCAACCAAACATATGGAAAATGAATCAGCACAAAAAAAATTAAGATATCTTGAAAAATTGAAGCCCCGAAAAAAAAAGTTTTAGACAAAAGTTACATATTCTGTAACGCAAAAAATGATTCTGAAATAAAAAAAATATTTGTTCCCCATTCAAAAACTAGAGTTGACCGTGAAAAAAACCTTTAAAATTGCCATTAAATAAAAAAATAACCAATACCATAATTTGTGTTCCTTAAGGGGCCAGTCCACTTTGAAAATTTAAAAAAAATCGATTTTTTTTTACTGTTTTCGAAAGTACATACATTCAGAAATATTGTGTCAACATTGTGTCAATATTGCCGACTGAGTTTAGGTAAGAGTTTTTCATAGTATAAACTTCAAACGCGTTTTTCTCGAAACAACGTTTTCAAAATCTAGCTCCATCGTATCCCTAAAACTAATAAACCGATTCTCTTGAAATTTGAACCACATATTGTAAACATGATTCGCAACAAGATGATCACCCGATGGTTTTAAAATTTTTATTTTTACTCTTTTTTTTTGCGAAAAACTGCGAAAAAACGCGTTTTTTTTTACTTCTTTCGTTTTTCATCTGCCATTTTTTTATTTTTTGATAAATTATATCCGAGGGTCATTTTGTAGCTGGTGTCATACTGAATCTAATGGACTTTGATTTTTTCGTTTCAGACAAGCCGTTGCCGAGTTGTGATGGAGCTACCTAGCCCACCTATTTTTGAGGCGTTGCGTTAAACTATAGTTTTTGTACTTAAAAATTAATAAAAATGAATTGAACATTTTTTTTAAATGTATTTCAAGACTTTATTTATCAAGCCCAACAACTTTTGTATTCATATCTTTTATAAAATCCTCAAAAAAAAAATCGCGAAAATAGCCTTTTTTTCGTGGCTCCAAAGTGGACTGGCCCCTTAAAACCATGAAACTTTTGTTCGAATCAGTTTCTCCTAAAATGCATCTCTCCCTGGATATTTCGCCCTTAATGCCCTGCGCCAACTCAAATGATTTCTTTTCCATTCCTTGACTCATCGGAAGAGTCGCGTCGCGACTCTGTAAGTCTCGTATACGCGTTGTTGGATCAGCATCGCAGCCACAGTTGCCGATATTTTCTTCACGGATAAAACGCCTTCCTGAAAACCGGATCCGGCCCAAGAGTACATACGCGCGTTGCGTGCCCCCGCGATAGCAAAACCTAGCTCGAGCACGAACGTCCTAGACCGCAGGACGCTTGTTCATCAGCGTGCGTGCAGCGTCAATAAAAGCCACAGCGAAGATCATGACGAGCGATTCCAAAAAAAAAAAAAAAAAAAAAAAAAACAAAGCCGTCCTCACGTGTGTGGACGCCCTGGGATGATGCGTGTACGTAGTGCACGACGATCTTAGAAGGCGTGGGAAAGTCGGTGGTGGGAGACGCCAAGAGAAAAAAGCAACCAACAACAGCGATATCGATCCTCGCATCATCGTTTTCAAGAGATGCAGCGAGATTCCACGAGACTACAATGATCCAACGATCGCTCGTAAACTTGAGGGCACTTTCGAAGAATAAAAATGGCTAAAAACTATCATCAGGCGACCTCTGCTGACTTGCAACGACCATGTTCTTCATGATCGTTCCGGTACCAACTCGGAGATTGTAGCTGCGCGAGATACGTAATCGATCGGTAGGTATCTAGGCCAGGGGCCGCGAACACTCGATGCTTTTGGATGGGAACGAATTTTGTCAGCGAGCTGACTCAATCAATTTGAAGCTTGTTATATATTAGGTGTGTGAATTAATTTTTACAGTTTTTTTTTCCATACTTGCGGTTTATTAAAAAATAGACAAAACCGCGTTTAATCCAGGTAATATCCCCCGTTGCTTTCTGCAACCTTCTGCCACCGATCTGGTAGCATACAGATACCATCACTATAGAAGCTGGCTGGTTTCGAGGCGATAAAGTCATCAACGAATTTCCTAATATCTTCGACTTCTCGGAAGTGGCTCCCTCTTAAGCTGTGCGCCATTGACCGAAATAGGTGATAGTCGGATGGAGCCAAGTCCGGTGAATATGCCGGATGAGGAAGAACTTCCCAGCCCAGGTTTATAATAGTTGTTTGGGTCGTACGAGGAACGTGAGGTCGAGCGTTATCATGCAGGAGAATGACTTTTCGCCTTCCGTTTCCTGTGAATGGCCTTTTTTGCTCAATTGCTTCGCTTAAACGATTTAATTGGTCACTATATCGTTCTGCAGTGATCGTCTGACCCGGTTCTAGAAGTTCATAATAAAGAACACCCTTTATGTCCCATCAGATACACAAAAGCATTTTTTTGACGTTCATTTGCGGTTTGGGAGTTGATGTTGTTGGTTCTCCAGGGTCCACCCATGATTTTTTCCGCTTGGGATTCTCACAAAGGATCCATTTTTCATTCCCCGTCACGGTTTTCCAGAGAAAGTTCTTCCTTCGTTGTTTGCTAAGCAACCAAAGACACGTGTTCATCCGTTGTCCGAGGTTATATTCGGTAAGTTCATGTGGGGCCCATTTCCCGAGCTTCTGAATTTTTCCCATCGCGTGCAACCTCTTGGCAACGGTTGATCGATCAACTCCTAGTTGGGCTGCAAGTTTTTCTTGTGTCTGTGAAGAATCTTGGACCAGTAAAGTTTCCAAATCGTCGTCCGAAAATTTTTCAGGCTGTCCAGTACGCGCACGGTCATTGACTTCGAAATCATTGTTTCTAAAACATTTAAACCAATAATTGCATGTTTCGTATGACACAATACTCTTCCCGAACACAGAACAAGTTGACTCCCACGCTTTGGTGGCACTTTTTCCTTGTTGGAATTCGTAAAGGATGCAGTGGCGAATGTGCAGCTTATCGGTTGCCATTGCTCTCGCTACTTTATTTTAAGGTTATGATGCTTGCCCAATAAATTCATACAGCGTCTTGAACAGGGCTATGTCAATACTTTAAAATCCTAAAAGGACGTTAAAATATTTCAACTTGAAAGAGGATTCCCAGCCTGCTAGAAAAATCTGTAAAAATTAATTCACACACCTAATATTTATCCGTGGAGATGTTCTCATATCGAAATTCAGTGGTGGAAAGACAATCAGCATTAGAAACAGTTGAATTATCATGGACTGGGCAGACTACGCGGCGAGAGGGGTCAACGGCATCGGGACACGGCATCGGGCGTCGCGGCGTCCTCGTGCTCGTCCGTCGACGCCTCTCGACTCACTAAGCAGGTGGCTACGAGTATTTTGCACCCGTGTGCCTCTGTGCATGCTCGTACACGTTCGCTTATACGCGATACTCTTGCTCCAACGATCGCGGAAACTGATTGGCCTTTTCCTATGTGCCAATCCCGAGATCGAGAGTCCGTCAACTTGGCTCCGAGTCCAGTCTTGGACGTTAGCCAAGACGGAAGTAGGTTACGCGTCTCACCGAAGGGATCACATTGTCGATACATAAATTTACTGCCTCATTAGCCAATCGGCCTTTTGAAGGGGAAAATCTCGACGGGAAATATCCACGATGGAGTTTTACAAAACAAATCTGCCGTATGGAGCTCGAACGCTACAAATGATCGAGATCAGTGAAGAACAGTGGGCTTGTGGAAACTAATGACGCTTGAAGGTGAAGCGCGCCATCTGGGATGATCGTACGATCGAACCAATTGTGGATTTCGTATTTCGGTAGGAAATTGAGGTGTTTCTAATGCTGATTGTCTATCCACCATTGAATTTCGATATGAGAACATCTCCACGGATATATCCAAAATGACTTGAGGCAACTGCCTGATGTTCCCCCAATCTCTTTCGCACATAGCCGTGTGAAAAATTGGTAGGGCATCCCTAATACAATTCGGGACCTTCAAGGGATTATTTGTGGATTCCATAGTAGGGTTTTCCGTAAAAGTGCCGGACCGGGTCCCTATTAGGGAATTGTAGGGTAGGTAGGTTGACTAAAACTATGATCTAAGTACGGAGACCAAGTGAAGGGCTTTAAGGGCTTTAGTTGTAGATTCCTTAGTAGCGATTTCCCCAATACTACTAGACTTTTCTATTACAGGGGCAAATCAGTATAAATTGCTTGACCAAAGAATTTCGTGGCATAATAATTATCGAGATCGATTAAATATAATAATTAAACTATGCGTTTAGTAGACGAGCTGTGATGCCTTTGAACCAACACGCGTGCAGTGCGTTCGTTGAAACAACGCGGGATCAAACGTGTCAAAATATTGCCACAGAATTTTAAGCCTCAAATTTATTGAAATAACACATTTCTTTTTCACAGTGCGTACACACGCACGTAACGCGTATGGCTGCAATAATTTCTTATGAGGCACCGTTGAGGCAATTTTAAAGGCCCTGGTTATTGTGCCTTCAATGGCCCTCGGTAGCAAAATGTGACCGGCCACACGGAGAGAATTAAAAAGTAATTTTTGTCGTGAATTTCACGGTAAAAATTACCGTGATATGTGGTGACAAGTAAAAAAAGCATAATAATTCGTATGCGACAAGTTTTTTTTTAACTCACGTTACAGAAAATTTCAAATACATAGCTAAAATTTTACTATACAAGAAGGGTAGCGCGCACGATAATTTTTACCGAGAGCACAATACATTTTCCTATAACACTCATTAAATTTTATAATAAATCTTAAAATAACTGTTACAAAGACGATACTTTTTTTTATATACATTTTTGAAAGACATAAAATAATAAAATGCACAGTAAAATTTCGCTGATATTATATATTTTTTAAATTTAAGTTTTGCGTATTTTGTTACACATGAAAATGTACTAGAAAATCTGGTAAAATTTTCTATCTGAAGAAGAAATGTTATTTTATTTTCGTGAAAATCTGTATTTTACTCAGTAATAATAAGCGAAGTTTCAGGATTGTCATCTGGTTACCGTTACTGCACGGTAATTTTTAACATTTAATTCTCTCCGTGCACTGATGGCCCATGCGAGCCTTCCAGACAAGAGCCTCAATGAAGTTAGGGAAAATTAAGATGGGCCCGATCAACGCCCTAACTCAATTTCCGCACGGGATACCGTAGATTGTCGCAAAAACGCGGAAAATTTGCAATTATTTTGGATAAATTAATGCAAAAATCGGCAATGATAATGAGCGCTGCAGAGATTTTTAAAAAATCAGGTAGACTGGTAATTTTTCATGACATTTAAGACTTTTCATGACTTTTCAGGTCGATAGACACCCTGCAGAAGGATCAATTAGGGATTTCTGGTGATAGAGCAATGGATCAGGGATTTCCTACCGGTGTTCTGTACACCCAAACGATTCTTGCGACTCGCGGATGCTGTTGCTATCTACTAAGGCAAATTTTTGTTATCGTTTGTGATCTTTGGCCCACCTATAAATCCCAATCCTTCATCCCCGTGCATTGTAATAGATTGCGGTATGCCAGAGGACAGTCCTAGCTCCATATTGTAACGTGGCATCGACATTGCTGATTATGAGCCTCAAACCACGTAACACCTAAATCATGGACGACGATTGCCGGTTGTCCATAAGCCAATGAAAAAACTAATTACCCATAAGTACTTGGCAAAAAACCGAGTTTGTGGTGGCCAAAGTGGTCGAAACTAATTTATTCGAATTAACACATTGAATCCGAACAGCCCTATAGATCGTATTATTAGCCGAGGATAAAAGGTGTGTTTACTCGCGAAAAGTTGGTACGTCCGTAACTGGCAAGTGGGTAAGCTAATGATATACGTGTTGTATGCTTAAAGTGTACAAGCGACAAGAGAACGATAAATAATTGGCTGCTCCAATATCCCGCAAAAATAAATTGGATAATTTACAGCCTGATGTTATTATGGCGTAGAATGAGCTGCCAAGTGAACACACACACATAACGCAATTTATCCCATTGATATTTCCCATGGCGTGCATTTGAAATCCGGAAACGTGTCAGTTTAGGTTTGGCGTGAACGAGTTCGCAACCCTCCCCCCGGATCAACGGTGTGACTCGTGCAAGAGTAATATATAACGCGGCAAGGATCTCTCGAAGTGGCGATGTGGGCAACAGTAAACCGAGCGCAGATACGGTGAGTGGAGGTGCAGACTAGTAGTGCGCTGTAAAGCCGGAGCTCTTTTGCCTCCAGAGTGAGTTACAGGGACTCGAGGAGTTTCTCAAGCTTTCACCTGGGCCTCGCCCAACCTACACACAGCTGTTCGTATGCGAACCGCACTCATCTCTCGCCTCTCTCTCTCTCTCTCTCTCTCTCTCTCTCTCTCTCTCTCTCCCCTCCCTCTTCTTCATCGCCTCCTTTTTTTTTTCATCGACTCGAGCAGCGGACCGCAGCAGCCGGAGATAACGGCTACCCTCCTGTATCTATGTTACCGCTGCTCATGTCGTATGGGCTGTTCCAACTGAGCCACCGATCCTGTGTGCCTTTTGGAGCCTCCAGTTGGTGGCCGATCGGTAAAGACACCTATGGGCAGGGTTGCCAGACTTCCTTTATTTCAAGGGGTTACGTGGGTTTGAAAATTTCAAAAAATTCATTTTTTAAATTTGTTTATCTAATTGCACAATGTGTCTAGAATATTCTCCCAAAGTTTTAAGGGACCAGTCCCACTTTGAAAATTTCAAAAAATCGGTTTTTTTTTTTACTGTTTTCGAGAGTACATACATTCAGAAATATTGTGTCAATATTGTGTCAATATTGCCGATTGAGTTTAGGCAAGAGTTTTTCATAGTATAAACTTCAAACGCGTTTTTCTCGAAACAACGTTTTCAAAATCTAGCTCCATCGTATCTCTGAAACTAAGAAACTGATTCTCTTGAAATTTGAAGCACATATTGTAAACATGATTCGCAACAAGATGATCCTCGATGGTTTTAAAATTTTGATTTTTACTCTTTTTTTTTGCGAAAAACTGCGAAAAAACGCATTTTTTTTACTTCTTTTCGTTTTTCATCTGCCATTTTTTTATTTTTTGATAAAACTTTATATCCGAGGGTCATTTTGTAGCTGGTGTCATACTGAATCTGATGGACTTTGATTTTTTTGTTTCAGACAAGCCGTTGCCGAGTTGTGATGGAGCTACCTACACGGAGAGAATTAAATGTTAAAAATTACCGTGCAGTAACGGTAACCAGATGACAACCCTGAAACTTCGCTTATTATTACTGAGTAAAACTCAGATTTTCACGAAAATAAAATAAAATTTCTTCTTCAGATAGAAAATTTTACCAGATTTTCTAGTAAATTTTCATGTGTAACAAAATACGCAAAACTTAAATTTAAAAAATATATAATATCAGCGAAATTTTACTGTGCATTTTATTATTTTATGCCTTTCAAAAATGTCTATAAAAAGGTATCGTCTTTATAACAGTTATTTTAAGATGTATTATAAAATTTAATGTGTTATAGGAAAATGTATTGTGCTCTCGGTAAAAATTATCGTGCGCGCTACCCTTCTTGTATAGTAAAATTTTAGCTACGTATTTGAAATTTTCTGTAACGTGAGTTAAAAAAAACTTGTCGCATACGAATTATTATGCTTTTCTCGCTTGTCACCACATTGAAATATATCACGGTAATTTTTACCGTGAAATTCACGACAAAAATTACTTTTTAATTCTCTCCGTGTAGCTCACCTATTTTTGAGGCGTTACGTTAAACTATAGTTTTTGTACTTAAAAATGAATAAAAATGAATTAAACATTTTTTTTTATGTATTTCAAGACTTTATTTATCAAGCCCAACAACTTCTATATTCATATCTTTTATAAAATCCTAAAAAAAAAAATCGCGAAAATAGCCTTTTTTTCGAGGCTCCAAAGTGGACTGGCCCCTTAAGTCAATCGGAGTAAATGTCTAAGAGAATAAGAGCCTTTGGGAATTCGCCCCGTTGGGAAAGACCGGCCGGGAGCGACGCAGGTATACGCATTTTTCTCAAAAAACTATTTTTGAAGTCGGTGGACACGATTTCTCAAAAACTAATGCACCGATCTTATTAAAATTTTGCACACTTCAAAATAGCATTGACTAGTGATTGAACGAAGGGTTTTTTTTTCGATTACAACTAATTTTCCAAGGCTATACGTAGTGTTAATTGTACCAAAAATTGAACTATTTTGCATACAACTCTGCCAAAAATTCAAATTTCAATTTTTTTTAGAAATCCTTCGTTCAATCACGAGCTATACTCATCTACTAAAAGAAAAAAATTGGTTTTTTAAATTTCAGATAAAGCTATCATGAGTTATCCTGACCACCACGAGGACATTTTTTTTAAGGGTCTCCGAAAACCAGGTCCCACCGGCTGAATTTCCCAAATTTTTGGATGATTTTTTAAAAATATTGTTGAAACGTCGCTCTTTTATGTGCTTAACATTTTGAATAGAACAATTTATATATTAGATTAAAAAAAAAAAAGAAAATGTGCTTTTTTTTTGGCTTCGAAACCCCCGTTGCCCCTTAATGAATATCGCTACTCATACCATAAGAGAGCATTTTATTGAAAACGACATGATGTCCCTTATTTTCATACTTGGTCCTTTATTTTATCTTATCAAATCCTCTGAAACACAAGAAGGGAGCTGGCAACCCTACCTATGGAGGTCCAATTGGAGGTATTGGAAATTGTGGTTGCTGCGTGCGTAGCTGCGCAGCTTCGGCGATCTCTGTCATTGATCAGCGCTACTCTGGATGGGTGAACGTTCCATTGATCTGATGCCATTGATCAGAGCCAGTACTCGGATGAGTGAACGCTCATCAGCCGAGCGCTGTCTCGTGGCTTGATAGTTCTTCGCAGGACTTGCCATTGATGGATCCTAGGGGAAATGCAGAGGCAAGCCTGTAGCTGTGCGGGTTTTTCTCAGTTTCCTTGTGCCCTTCTTCTCATTTCTAAATCCATCTGACGCCCCGCAAAAAAAAATCCACAATAATTCTAGCACACCTCTGACGACTCGTCGTGCAACTTGCCGTCGAATGCCTCGTGCACGTACGACGGGCATCGAGTCCGCGAGTTAGTCCTTTTGCGAGGCGTTCACGAGGCAACGAGAAAAAAAGAAAGAAAAAAAATTCCTAGTGCTATCGGGCTCGCACGAAAGAAGTTTCATGCGATTCAGCGAACCGCGAAGTGACACACACACTTACCGCGGGCGCTGCATATACTTTGGGAAGCGTGCGTTTTTTCACCGTGCCCTATTTTACTAACCACGCGAGTTACACCTTTCCCCCGTGAAGAAAATACGAGGCCTTTTTCCTCGCTATCATAACCGAGCTAACGAGTGGATTGACTAATGACCGTGCTCTCGAGAGTCACTTTTTCCTTTTGTTCGACGATTTTTTTTTCTTTTTTTTTTCGAAAATCCCACGCTTCGAAACCATCGAACATGGCAATCGAGTCGGAGGAACGATAATCCAATGGATGAAATTTGATCGTCACTTTATTGCGCGCTATATCGAACTTTCTCCGCTACACCGCAAACCGTACAATTCAAACTTGATGATTTTTTATTGGAGATCACATCGACCCAAATTCGCAAGCGACGTCCAATGGGCGAGTAGCGCGGAATCCACATGGATTCCAAGTTAAATTTTTCTTCAAATAATAATAACTTCATTGTTTAACAATATTTCTCAATAAAAAAAAAACCTCAAGCTTGGCAATACTATGTACGAGTGACACATGGGTCATTAAGTCCCGGGACTAACCAGTAAAAACACATTTTTTTTTTGCAAAATTCGATTTTGTTCATCAACATAGTCACCTTCCATAGCGATACAATCATTCCAACGTTTTTCTAAACTTTCGATGCCTTTCTTATAGAACGATTTGTCGTTTGCCTCAAAATAGGCTTCAGTTGCGGCTATAACCTCATCATCGGAGTCAAATCTCCTTCCCTGGAGCATCTTTTTGAGATCTGCGAACAGGTAGAAGTCAGATGGGGCCAGATCTGGTGAATATGGAGGGTGTGGAAGCAATTCGATTCGTAAATCGTTCAATTTCACCATCGTTTTCATCGACTTGTGGATCGGTGCATTGTCTTGGTGAAACAGCGGTTTTTTCTTTGCCATGTGAGGCCTTTTCTGCTTTATCGCGTCATCCAATCGATCCAACAATGCGATGTAGTAGTCGCTGTTGATCGTCTGGCCCTTCGGAAGAAAGTCGATGAGCAAAATTCCGTGCGTGTCCCAAAATACAGAGGCCATGGACCTTGCCTGCTGACTGTTGTGTCTTCGGACGCTTTGGCCGGCTTTCGCCCTCTCCTCTCCACTCGGCTGACGCTCTTTTCGACTCCGGCGTATAGTGATGAATCCATGTTTCATCCATTGTTACGTAACGACGCAAAAAATCCTTTTTATCACGCGTAAACAGCTTCAAACAGCGCTCCGAATCATCAATTCGTTGTTGTTTTTGTTCCACTGTGAGCAAACGCGGCACCCACTTGGACAAAAGTTTTTTTTCATACCCAAATTTTCATGCACAATTTTGAACACTGTGCCTTTTGATATCTTTAGGATGTCAGCTATCTCTCGCAACTTCACTTTACGATCGGACATAACAATTTTCCGAATTTTTTTGGATGTTTTCGGGTGTAGCCACCTCAATTGGACGACCTGAGCGCTCCGCGTCTTCCGTGATTGTTCGACCGCGTTTAAAATCCGCATACCATCGGCAAATGGTTGTTTCCGATGGGCACTTTTCCCGGTAACACTTTTCAAGCCATTGCTGAGCTTGAACCGTATTTTTTCCCATTGAAAAACAGTGTTCGATTAACACACGAAACTCGTTTTTATCCATCGTTTAAGCAAAAAACAAATGTAGCGTCACTTTAACCTTCAATATCTCGTCAACGACTGAACCGAATGTCATGAAATTTTTACACGTATCATTTGAAGGTTGGTACTACCGAAAAACAAAAGCGGCATGGCATTGGCGGCGCCATCTGTCGGTCCCGGCACTTAATGACCCATGTGTTATGTGAAATCCCGAGCTCGTAATTTTAGTACTGTCATCAGAAGAAAAAGAAATTCAAAATCGACCTCTCTCATACGCCCCAAGCTCATGCAGATTCGTCGAATTTGTTTTTCATCGAATCGTTTAGATCGACGACCAGGCCAGTCCTCAAATTCGAATGTCTTCGAAATCATCTAATCCTAACGAAACCTAAATGTACGATTTGCAATCTATATATATAACTATATATAGCGTCTAGAGCAGTGTGCTGTTCCGTACCTATGAATAGCGATGAGTCGAGTGCATGCGAGAGGAACAACCAATTACGCGGTGCGCGCCTCGTCTAAGACATAGTAAGAAAAAAGAAACGAAAAAAAAAAAAAAAAAAACGAAACATACGAGAGAGAAGCGACCTCACCGCCTGTTCATTCATGAATAATAATTAGAAATTCGTGAGGACCTGTAGCGCATCCTTTCTCCTTACGGTTAATGTAATCGAGTCGCGCTGCTTCTCCTACGTATACATTATGGATATTACGTATATATATATATATATATAGTGAAGAGTCTCGTGTCCCGCTGACTCGTACTGGATGAATGGAACAGGGTGTCGTGCACCGTGAGAAAAAAAAGAGCTATGATTTTCTCAAACGGTAACGGATCCGAGAATTTTTCTCAAATTTTATGTAGACGAGCGATTGACGTCGGTTATTCGAGTGGTTTTGATAAAACTTTCTTCTTTTTTTCTTTTTTTTTTTTTTCTTTGCTTGAGAGATGTACGAGTATTTATTGCGAGCACAGTGAATTGCCGTGGCCGTAAAATCTAGTCTACCCGTGCAGAAATTTCTTACGTATAACTAAGTTTCGATCGGGATATGATACGGATATCCCTAGAAGAGGTATTCGTCATTGGAATCCAGATGGCGCTTACTACGTATCACAAGGCGGAGAATTTGAAATACGTATTTCGAGTACGTATTAAGGGGTTACGGCTAGTTGGAATTTTTGAAAAAAATCGATTTTTCGTTTTCGACGGATTGTTATAATAAATATAGCCATTGAAAAATATTCTCTGATAGTTTAAAGTCGGTCCGTTGAAAATTGGGGGGAATTATGAACGTTTACAGGTAGGTATTTTATCTACGTATATACCTGACGTGAAACTTTAAACCCGTAATACCTTAAGGCCTTGGGCCACTCTAGAGGCCAAAAAAAAGGCATATTTTTTTTTGTTTCATCCAAACCATAAAATAAATCGGAATTACAAAATAGAGGTTTTATTATACACGTAATTGACTATAGAAAATTATTTTTTTCACCGCGATACATGTCAAAATGCGACTGTGCAGCATTTTTCCGATGACGCCTTTATTTCCGGAAGGTCAACGGCCGGAACCAACAGCTCCTATAATTTTTCAGTTATCATGAGACACTAAAGTTTTTTCGATTGTATATAAGAATCGCTATAGAAGTACGTAGGATTTTTTTTTTATATATTGGTTTTTGTCAAAATAGCGCATTTCTAAAACAAAAAGTATAAAACGCCATGAGAAAATCGTCAGAAAATGTTTTATAAAAAAGGAGCTATGCGATATAATTTTTAAAAATCCTACGTAGTGCCTCAAAAATGTAATTCTAAATAGACAGTTAAAATTTCAATTGAATCGGTTGAAATTTGTTTGAGTATGAGTCGGCCGACTTGAAAATGTAGTTTTGAGATAAACGCGTTTGAAGTTAATAGAAAGTCACGACATGAATCAAGAGGGATTGCGCTAGAATTCGAAAATCGAGTACTTAGAGATTTTTCACACCCATAATCTACTGGAATATAATTTTATAGGTACTAAGGGTACATTTTAACAACAAAAAAGAATCGATTTTAGAAAATCCTAGATTGGCCTAAGGCCTTAACTGGTTGTAGCTGAATTTTTCGCTGGCGAAAAGCGAGTGGTCCCAATCGGCATAAGTGAATTGGTTGGGATTGCGAAGTCTCGTTGTATCGGTATCATCGTCATATATATATATATATAATCAAGAGGGGACCATGCGCGCCTTTCGAGTTTCGATATCCAAGACGTATCATTACCATAATGGTCCATGCATTCCGCGCATTCTCTCTCTCTCTCTCTCTCTCTCTCTCTCTCTCTCTCTCTCTCTCTCCCCCCTCCCTCTCCCTCTCTCTCTCTCTCTCTCTCTCTCTCTCCTTCTCTC
>CAWVQM010000170.1:0-11634 GCA_963932345.1 Ophion ventricosus | reverse complement strand
ACGGTAAAGTACATAATCTCGTGGAGCTTCAAAAGTTCAGGGAGCACAGAAAAGAGGGTGACTTGACAAAATAATGGCTCACGCTTTTCAAAGCGCTTTAATGTTTTCTCCCGCAAGGGGAAGAAGGGGTCCGGGTTTCAGGTGGCAAGGGGGCCGGTAATTAAAGGGTGCCTGCTGCGAAATAAAAGAAGCGCGCGCTATAGGAAGAGAGAAAAACATATGCGAAAGTTCTGTCTTCTCCGCGAACTTCAAGCTCTTCAGCCCTGTCCGTTCCCTTGTGGAAGAAAGGCCATATGCATACACGTGAAAGCATTCGATTTCGAGGATCATCCTCAAAGTAGCTTATTGTAGCCGTACTCAACGTTTTATAAAGCCCATCTGCAAAATCACATTGAGGGCTTATATACATAGTTTCCAAGTTCGCATCGCTGAAATGCAACGATAATTCTTCTTCATTTATTCATTTCTATATTATTATTATTATGTAGCATCTTTTTTGTGCAGCATTTGGTTACAAATTTTTAATATGGATTCCCAAAAATGTTTTAGTGACTTTCGTAGCCTAAATGTGCAAAAAAAAAAAAAAAAATACGAGAATACGAAAACTAATATTTCTGGTGTATGCCAACGATGCAAACTTCAATACTATTTTGTATACGTGATTTCGTCTATTTCCGTAGGTACATTTTCATAAGCTGTAAAAAAACAAAAATTAGCGCATATATTGCGATTTTTTTTTAATACAATATTCAATTTATCAACTGCCTAAAAAAAAAACAATTATGCAAATATTTAAAAACGGCGGAGTTATTTGCCGGTAAGTAAATGATTTTTCTTGACGCGTGCGTTGATGTTGACGGTCCTCGGCGTCGAACGGAGTGTCCGAAAAAGAAAATGGGCATATTTATAATTACATCATAGATGGCCCTTTGGTATGAACCAACAAAAATAGCTAAAAGAAAAAAAAACATGTTAAAATGGAAGTACTTAAACTTTTTGGCCCAGTTTTCAACTAATAAATTATTTGTCCAAACAAATTGGGTAATCAATTTTTTTTTTCCTTTTTAAAGTTCACGCGATACATATTGATAAATATAATATGTTGTAAAAATTTGAAAACGATCAGAGCCCGGGTTAGTGAGTTTGAACTACCACGAGGTCAAAAAAAAGCAATTCGTGGGAAAACGGCTTTGAAGTTAGCGACATGAATCGCCGCGCGGTATCTACACGGAGAGAATTAAAAAGTAATTTTTGTCGTGAATTTCACGGTAAAAATTACCGTGATATATTTCAATGTGGTGACAAGTGAGAAAAGCACAATAATTCGTATGCGACAAGTTTTTTATTAACTCACCCCTGGTGGAACTTTCTGGTCACATTTTGTAAGAATTGAACATATTTGTTCAGATTTTTTCCAAGATTTCAACAGAAATTGATCAATTTTGTGAAAAAAATGTGTAAGATATTAACAAAAATTGCCCAGTTATGTAGTTAGATGATCAGGAATTGGAACCAAAAGTCATATTTCCTCAGTAATTGTCAAATAAATCATCATTTTTTTTAGAATTTTATATCAAATACTGAAGATTATGTTCGTCAGTTCTTGATATATTAGGAAATTTTTTTTGTTAGTTTTCGATAAGTATAGTAGTAATATAATGGCATCATAGGATATTTTATTACATTTTCTGTATTTTTATTTCGTAAAATATACCTGATACGATATATTTTGTCCTAAAAAATTATTTCTTAATTTATTCCATTTTGGTATTTAAAAATAAATGAATGCATTTTTACGGGACAATAATTTCTTTATTATTTTTTCTTTACTCAAGTTACGTTGTTTTTTTTAAATATCTATAGAGTATTTATTTTGCGATTACATTTTTATCAACTACTCATTAGTGACGTTTGAAGTACTTAATACTAATTTTGTACTTAATGTAATATTCTCCTTATAATACTGGGGTTAATTAAGTTATCTGTTTTTTGAATATAGATTGAGCTTTCATTGAAATTAAATTTTCATTAACCCGCTTATTAATGAACTTTGCAGTATCGCAGTACAGTACTTAACACTTATTGTCTACTTGATATAAATAGTATCCTGACAATTCTCTGGGTTTCATAAATCACTTTGTAAATAACAAAAATATAATATTATTATCTTATAATGAAAAAAAAATCTTTTTATATGGTATTAGAATTGTTTGGTTGATTGTTTGGTAGTAAGAATTTTCATATTTCTTTTTTAAACAGAGAGGAACTTTGTACTATTAGTATTGATTTTGTGTTTCTTCTCCGATATTATCACCAAAGTACGTATCACAATATAAAAATTGTCAAATAAATTTGTCAAAAAGATTAATCCCTTATCAAAAGACTAATCCCTTATCAAAAGTTATACTATCCAAAATTGGACGATTTATACTAATTGCTGAAAAAAATTGCATGATGATCAATTAGAAAATATATATGTGATAATGCATCATCTTAAATTACTTACCAGAATATCGTATTTATTGTCAATTCATGTAATTACTGATTATTACAATAAATGTCAGTAACTATCATGAAAAATTATACATATATCTATCAAATTATCACACATTCTTATACGATTTATTCGATTTTATCAATTATAAGACGTGTTTTATGAAAGATAGCTATTCCCAAAATATATAATAAAATGTAATATTATGTTCGATTATATTTAAGGTTATATTGCATTTCTTGGTGTTGTCTGCGAAATTATATTATATTATGTAATTTTGTTTTGCACAGAATTCATCTAAATATGACAATTTCTCATAAAAATGTTTGAAATTTTTTAATAATTATTGACACTTTTCATATTAATTCTGATAAAATAATACAGTATCTGTTCACTTATATCATTTATTTCTTCACCTATGGTAATCATTTTTGTTATAAATTGTCAATATTTTTTTATCAAAAGATGCAATAATCTCTACGAATTTATCATATTTGATATATTCTGCCAATTTTTATCAATTAAAAAAAAAAGTTCCACCACGGACGTTACAGAAAATTTCAAATACGTAGCTAAAATTTGACTATACAAGAAGGGTAGCGCGCACGATAATTTTTACCGAGAGCACAAAACATTTTCCTATAACACTCATTAAATTTTATAATAAATCTTAAAATAACTGTTATAAAGACGATACTTTTTTATAGACATTTTTTAAAGGCATAAAATAATAAAATGCACAGTAAAATTTCGCTGATATTATATATTTTTTTGAATTTAAGTTTTGCGTATTTTGTTACACATGAAAATTTACTAGAAAATCTGGCAAAATTTTCTATCTGAAGAAGAAATTTTATTTTATTTTCGTGAATATCTGTGTGTTTACTCAGTTATAATAAGCGAAGTTTGAGGGTTGTCATCTGGTTACCGTTACTGCACGGTAATTTTTAACATTTAATTCTCTCCGTGTAGTATAAAATATTATATTACCTTATTTAATAGCAGACTGCGTCCTATGCGGGGTCTACCTCGCTACCTGAAACACCTCCAGCATACTGGGGCAACAATGAAATTCGGCATAGCGTACACCGGTTAACTGCCTACTTCGACATAAATAAACGTTTGGACGCTCGAAATGCGGCGAAACATTGAGTCGAACATTTTTATTCTTAAAAGGTTAAAACATTCTTACAAGTTCCCGCTGAAATAATGTCGAGAAAAAAAAATGTATTTATTCCACGTGGGCACTGGAAACGATTTTTTTTTCGTTCTCGAATCATAATGTACTATTTTCCGCGTATATAAGGCCTTAAGGTAGTATGTGCACGAACCTCCTTATTAGGAAAAAAATTGGTTTTTTTTGTATGCTTTAGTACAGACATACAGAATGACGTCCGCGAAAACTCAGCATGCCTTACCGGCTAGATACAATAGTAATTAATTCACGAAATCAATGCATTTAACCCATACACACATAGGGAATCCGTGCGGATCGAGCTTTGAGACGAAAATAATAGTAGTTCGCGAATAGATATGAGCTATGCGAAAAGCGATAAATAACAAGAAAACTGTCGCGGTTATGTATGTTGCATAAAAAATATAGGTTACGGGATATTTCGAGCAGATATTATCGATTGAATCGACTAATTTTTGCGTTCGCTAGCCGTGTCTGTCATGGCGGGAGAGATGGCGTAGATTTGGCAAAACCGCATGCCGTCAGCTGTGTTCGTATCCGGGAGGCCGAATCGAGCCGGTCAATTTGAATGCAACGACAAAAGTTGTAGATTCTTTACGCGAGAAATTTGCTCATTAATGATAAATAATTATGGATTGAATATTATATAATGAAGTTTTTATCATTCTTTTTTATCTTCGCGGGCGTTTTTTGTACTCCATATATTGTATGTAAGACCGAAGTTACATACGCACATTGCACACACACACTACACACATGCTTACACACACACGGACGGCATAAACAAACTTTTGGCATTGATCGGAAGCGGCTAAGGACAGCGTTGCCACGAATATTGCCAGAATTATGAAATAGCGGACGGTGAGACAACTCAAGTCAAATCTGATTGCTATTTTAAGGTAATTCGGTCGAGTTTGGCCGAAGTCAAATTTCATCCGTAATTTAAATTTATTTACGTACAATTTAACCATATAAAAGCTATGATAAATTAAATTGTTGCATAACAAAATATTATAAGCTTCTTTTAGGCGTGTAAATGATAAGTTAATAATTAATACCCGGAATAGACGAAAAAGTTGACTACCGGAAAAGTCGACTAACGAAAAAGACTCAACTTGACTACCTCTCTACACGTTAGGGAGCGAACTAACCTAACCTTACGCATAAGGTACTAGATTGCAGTCACGAGTTTTGTTGTAAAGAAAATGGAGCAGGTGCGTGCTTCAACAGGCCGCTTTGCATCCTTTTTTTTAACACAAGATGTCCGAGAAGAAACATAAAAACATAATACGTGTATTTTTCATATTTGTGTCATAAAGCCTAAGAGTTTTTATCTAAGTCTGTATCTAAGTATTTTACAAGATTTATGTCCTATCAAGACTCTTGAGACGGTTGGAATGTTCCCGGTACAGAAAAAAAATAAAACTCTGCTTCCATTTGAATGTTGTTATACATATATTATATGTATATAATATATTTTATATGTTACATATATTATATATGAACCAATTGTTCCTTGTTTACTTCATACTTGCTTTACATTTGCTTGTGTTAAACAATATTCATGGAATATTCTCTGCTTACGTGAAATGTTACACTCGACCAAATTCAAATAAAGCGCGCGCGACTGCGCCGCCATGTTTTTTCCCCTAGTAACTTCTGCTAGCGAGAGAGATCCGGTGTATGACAAGGACAGAGGCCGCGGACTCGCATTAATTATTGGAATAACAAAAAACCCTGCGGTAAATCGACTAAAATCGTTGGTAAATATCTTTTATAGATATCAACCATTATAGTGGTAAGTTTTTTTTTGGCCCTCAAACGATTAATTTTTCGTGTATATTGAAATTTCGATAGTTGGCGTGTCATCTGAGCCTTGTGCCCTATAAGAGCAATGTAAAGTTATTTATTAATTACACCCAAACTCCATGGTGAATTAACTTAAAATTTTGCAGACATGTAGAGCAAGGTCAACTCTTTCGATTAAATTTAAAAAAAAACAGGGTCTTAAACGTGAACCTCAATTCGACCGAACTACCTTAATACTTTACTTTTCATAATGTAATGCACACAGTTGTCACATACACTTCTCAAATAATTCTTTTCCGTATCATATTTATTATTGTACCTAAATGTATAATATTTTACATTTTTCAGATTCGAAAATTGATAGATACTCTGTTGACTAGTCAATCCGCTAGTACTACCTTAAGATAAATTTATACTATATACATTTGCACGAATACATGTACAAGCTGAACATACGTGCACATATAAATGTTCGTTTGCGAATGCGAGCATGTCGAACTTGTTCATGGTTCTTACCGGTATTTCACACAACGGGAGAGGCGTTCATTATTCCCCGCTGATGTGAAACAGTGTTAACACAATAACATCTTCTTTTATATTTCCTTAGTGCCAATAACTTCTGAGAGAGAAATGAAAGAACGCAAACGTATGTTTGAGACCACCCCAGCGCACTTTGTGCATGTGTCCGTTTCTCTTTCATTCTCTTCCCCTCTATCTGTTGCTCTCTCCTCCTCCTTGCCCTCGTACCACTAGAAACGAGCAAAAGCGAGAGCCCTCACTTGGACTCTCGAGGTCGTGTTTACTTAAGCCGGTCCCGAGTGCCGTAGAGAAAAGCCAAGGGTCCAATTACTCACGCGGGAGAAGTTTCTTGTCCTAACCCTCGCTCGCTTTCTTACCGTCCGCGTTCACCCCTTATTTTTCGTAACGAAGTTTTCCTCAAAATGTCTCTCTTGTGCGGGGGGGCATCCTATTATCGCGATTCGTAATCTCGCGCGAGTACGCGCGACGGCGACGTCGTATAAGGAGGACAAAGTACTGAGATCGGGAGAGAGAGAAAGAAAAAAAAAAAAAGAAACAAAGACGCCGAAAGAAAGCAAGAAACAACGAGTGAAAGAAAGGAAAAGCGAAAGCAAGCAAACGCGACGAAGAAACACGCGGAGCAAAAGAGGAAGGTATAGCGAAAGATACGGAGTATATAAACGAATATCTTGCGACTATTGACACACTCGCGCTATACGTCTACGGTTATCTCGCGCCGCTTTTACGTTCGGCAGATAAAAACCTCGTGTTTGCATATAGTATTTGCAAGGCTAACGAAGCGTGTGTCTTTCATTGATCTTGAATGGATACCATCCCGCCCCCCCCCCCCTGCCCCTCTCTCGTCACCCCCCACCTCTTATCGCAAATGCTCATTTTCGTTCCCCTGCCGCGTTCAACAGTGTTTTACCTCATGGGCGAGTATTTTTTATTATTATTGCCACTACTATTATTACGATTATTACTCATTGATATTGTTATTCTGATTGCTATTACTTTTATCAGAATCGTTGGCTATTATTGTTTGTGTGATTGGTGTCGTGCCTGTGATTTTTGTTACATTTGTTTTATTATCATGATAATAATAACGATTGTTACGAAAATAATCATCGTTATAGTATTAAGGTAGTACTAGCGGATTGACTAGTCAACAGAATATCTATTAATTTTCGAATCTGAAAAATGCAAAATATAATACATTTCGGTACAATAATAAATATGATACGGAAAATAATTATTTGAGAAGTGTATGTGATAACTGTGTGCATTATATTCCCAGATAGACAGTCATGATTATCACAGCGTGCATACAATTGATGAAGCAAATTTTACAGCATATTGGCTACATGTTGTGATGCAAAGCCATGAACTCATTTAGTATCATGCATTTACAAAACATTTTGATCTTAATATGTCGTTTACAAATGCATCGTGCGTTTAGAGCACGTCGAACTCATATCGCTGTGCTCAAGTGTCCGCAATTAATATCCGCAAATTTTACGTCATATTGAAGTCATGTGTAGACATTTTAGTGTGTACTCACTATGGTAACATCAATTGCTCTTATGAATTGTACTCTACATGAACGCAATTTCGTTTACGTTGGTGAATACATTTCATGAGCTCATTCAGTACCTTGGATTTGAGATACATCGTGACTTAAATTTGTCGTTTCGAAATGCATCATCCATTGACTACAAGATGAACTCATAAGAGGACAAATTTAAATTCTGCAATGAATATTTGCAGATAGACGTCATATGGTAGTGATCCAATGATTTTTGTTGGTGTATTCACTGGGTTAGCACTGGTAGTAGACATGCCATGCAAGCAATATGACGGCGATATGCATATTTCTCAGTGATACACCCCATGAGCGCAATATTCCGGTAAAATGCATGTTTCTCAGTGATACATTCTATGACGGCGATATGCATGTTTTCAATGATACATTCGATCAGCACAATATGACGGCAATATGCATATTTCTCCGTGACACATCCCATGAGCGCAATATGACGGCGTTATGCGTGTTTCTCAGTGATACATTGTATGACGGCGATATGCATGTTTCTCAGTGATACATTCGATGAGCGCAATATGACGGCGATATGCATGTTTCTCGGTGATACATTCGATGAGCGCAATATGACGGCGATATGCATGTTTTTCAGTGATACTTCCTATGTGCGCTATACAACGGCGGTAGTAAGTACGATATAGTGAAATAAAATTTCAATAACAATTAATTTCTAAGAATTTGGTGTTTTTTTTTTATTCAAATGGATGTATTGTACCTTCTTCAAAAATTGAACATTTTTTCATCATTCCTTTTAATGCATCTAGATGGCTTTCTTACATCACTAAAATATTTAGCAAGGACAACAAGGTATTCTTTTTATATGATACATGTAATAATAAATGAAGTTATTCGTTTATTTTTATCATCATCAAAAGCCTTGAAGTCGTAAAACTATAGAAAGAATACGTAAAAACGTGTGTTATTTTTACTGCCTAAATGGGCAAAAAAAATTCAGTAGTCAAAAAGAATTAATTTTCGTTGCATTGCAACAATGCAAACTTCAACGTTTTCCCACTTATTGACATTTTTTTAAATGATAAAAGTAAGGAGCGAAAAATAGGAAATTTACACAAGTGATAGGATGGTTAGGTAGGTAGCGCGTTTAGCTCTAGAATTAGAAGACGTAGGTTCGAAACCGAGGCTAGACAAAAACTTTAGTGAGGCAGAGAACACGTTTTAATCCAATTATCCTATATGCAGCAATATAAGTAAAGCATATGGAAACGAAAAATACTACCAGAATTTTTTTTTATTCATAATTTGTAGACTTATTAATTTTTTCATTTCGGGCACAGATCCGACCGCCTGTACAGTGTCGTAGTACGGGTTACGCCCTCTAGCGTCCATATAAGCACAACAATTGTATCATGTCATGACGCCAATATGAGCTTCATATGAGCACTACAATTTTGTCACGCCGTGACACCCATATGAGCTCCAAATGAGCACAACGTAGTTGCGTCACGCCGTGACGCCCATATGAGCTCCATATGAGCACTAAAATTTCTTCACGTCGTGACGCTCATATGAGCTCCATATGAATACAACATTTACGTCATCCTGTGACACCAATATGAACCCCATATGCACTCCCTTATTGTTGAATATTCGTGATCCGATTTTGATAGTGCTGATGAATTCATTGTATGCATACTCGCGTGAGAGCAACTTTGCTTTAATTGGATGTATTATCATGAATCGTCATGTGATGCAAATATGACCTGAAGGTGAGCACTCATAAGCGACACATAGCTGTGTTAATTTCTATGCATCATAGATAATGCCCATATGATGCCAATATGAGCTAAATGTGTCTATCTGGGTTATGAAAAGTAAAGTATTAAAATAGCAATCAGATTTGACTTCCCGTGCGGAAATTGAGTTCGGGCTTTGATCGGGCCCATCCTAATTTTCCCTAACTTTATTAAGGCCCTAGTCTGGAAGCCTTACATGGGCCATCAGTGGCCGGTCACACTTTGCTACCAAGGGCCATTGAAGGCAAAATAACCAGGGCCTTTAAAATTGCCTTAACGGTGCCTCATAACAAATTATTGCAGCCATATGCGTATATGCCTGTGTGTGTGCACTGTGAAAAAGAAATGTGCTATTTCAATACATTTGAGGCTTAGAATTCTGTCGCATATTTTGACGCGTTTGATCCCGCATTGTTCCAATGAACGCACTGCATGCGTGTTCGTTCAAGACATCACAGCTCGTCTACTAAACGAATAGTTTAATTATTATTATTAATTTTAGTCAAGCAACTTATACTGATTTGCCCCTATAATAGCAAAGTCTAGTAATATTGGGGAAATCGCTACTAAGGAATCTACAACTACACCCCCTAAAGGCCTTCACTTCATCTCCGTACTTAGACCATAGTTTTAGTCAATCTACCTATCCTACTATTCTTTAATAGGGGCCCGGTCCGGCTCTTTTACGGAAAACCTTGCTATGGAATCCACAAGTAATCCATAGAAGGCCCCGAATTGTATTAGGTGTACCCTGCCGATTTTCTACACGGGTTGAGTTGTCTCACCGTCCGCTATTTCATAATTCTGGCAATATTCGTGGCAACGCTGTCCTCAGCCGCTTCCGATCAATGTCAAAAGTTTGTTTATGCCGTCCGTGTGTGTAAGCATGTGTGTAGTGTGTGTGTGTGTGCAATGTGCGTATGTAACTTCGGTGTTACATACAATATGGAGTACAAAAAACGCCCGCGAAGATAAAAAAGAATGATAAAAACTTCATTATATAATATTCAATCCATAATTATTTATCATTAATGAGCAAATTTCTCGCGTAAAGAATCTACAACTTTTGTCGTTGCATTCAAATTGACCGGCTCGATTCGGCCTCCCGGATACGAACACAGCTGACGGCATGCGGTTTTGCCAAATCTACGCCATCTCTCCCGCCATGACAGACACGGCTAGCGAACGCAAAAATTAGTCGATTCAATCGATAATATCTGCTCGAAATATCCCGTAACCTATATTTTTTATGCAACACACGTAACCGCGACAGTTTTCTTGTTATTTGTCGCTTTTCGTATAGCTCATATCTATTCGCGAACTACTATTATTTTCGTCTCAAAGCTCGATCCGCACGGATTCCCCCATATGGTATGGGTTAAATGCATTGATTTCGTGAATTAATTACTATTGTATCTAGCCGGTAAGGCATGCTGAGTTTTCACGGACGTCATTCTGTATGTCTATACTACAGCATACAAAAAACATCAATTTTTTTTCCTAATAAGGAGGTTCGTGCACATACTACCTTAAGAATAGCGACGATAAAAATAAAGCAATAAAAATTCGTTTTTTTATTATTGTTGATGTTATTATAATTCACGGAGTTTGAGCGAGGAACGGTCTTTACGTCGCGTCACGTGGATCGGCAGGAAGAGAGACGCGGAAGTGGAGAACCACTGGCATCAACACTGGCTTCAAAGCGCAAAGCCGTCGAGAGTTCTCTCCTCGAGCAAACATTATGTATATGTTCGATGCGTTTAGTAGGTAGTTTCCTTCAAGAGAGAGAGAGAGAGAGAGAGAGAGAGAGAGTGAGGAGGCAGTCAGAGGAGGGACAGAGGGAGAGACTCGAGTTGGGCTCTCTTTCCCGCATGATCCGACGAGCGGGATCCCAAGCTCGAGTATTATAACATGTTGCCGTATAGCTCGGTGTGTGTACGTGTGTAGTAAGCACATTCTGAATAGTCAATGAACTGTTGCTTCGTCTTCACTGAAAACCAAGCTTCTACTCAACTTTTGTTACTCTCTTCATTTCTCCCTCCATCAAATTCCCTCCTTTTTCTTTTTTTTTTTTTTACTTCTCAATGCCTCAGACTGCATGTACACACATGTGCACAAACGACGTTACAATTCTCGAGTTCTGCGCGTATCCGCCTCGGGTGACTCGGTTAAGACCCGTAACGACGCCAAGGCGTCAGTGTCAATTGGAAATTACGGTGGAGAATCCAAACGCAAATCAGCTGTGATATTTGGTAACTCGTTA
>CAWVQM010000169.1:12500-20774 GCA_963932345.1 Ophion ventricosus | reverse complement strand
GACATACACTGACAGAAAAATTCTTTCGATAAATAGATGCGTCTATTTGATTTTTTTTAAATTTGAATTAACTAGTTTTTTCGGGGAAAACGATTTTTTCATATTGCATTTCATTATTAAAATTCTTTATTTCAAATATATTTATTTACTCAAATGATGATCTGTTTAATATCGTCTAATTACTAAACATTTTATTTATTCCTAATAAATCTGTGATTTGGTTTCATCTGATAGTATAAGACAAAAGAGAGAGACGGAAAAATTATACACGAATCAGTGTCTCAGAAATCTCATGGTTTTGTTTTCATTAGAAGACTGTTGTAACATTCTGCAGTTGAGGAAAATGGTTAGTCTTTTTTAAACATGAATAGTCGCGCCTGTTAATAAAAGGCACGACGATACCTTTCTTTTTTTTTCAAATAACAGCCTTGTTAGTGAAAAAAAAAGAAAAATAATTTAACTTTCTTCACCGCACTTTTATGTCATGAACCGATATACCTCTCTCGTATTCATGCCATATATCGTGTTTTAGCTTTATTCATTTATTTTGCATATATTTAATATTTAAAAATAATAGCTCGAACAAATAAAAAAATATATTAGAAACAAATAGGGTCGTATAGTAGGCTGTGAGACAAGGGAAAAAACCTATTTTATTTAAATAGATCCGATTTGAATTAATTTTATTTTTTTTGACAGTGTGCGCAACATTTTTGGTACACGTTTGGCTAGTTATTGATGTATTAATTTCTTTACTGGTACAGTCAGTATTTTCTCTGCGTTCTTATATTTTGTTTATGGTTAATTTGATTATTTATAAGATACAAAAATTATAACCAATTTTTCAACCAAAGTTTGTAGAATAACCTAAAATAAATTATTTTGTAAAGCGTGTACGGAAACTTTTTTGACCCACTATATACAGGGTGTCCCAGGACGGAATGTCATCCCTGAAATGGGGGGTTGGGGTTGAAATTCTGAGTAGATTGATATAAGCATGTATGGTTCCCAGATCAACCCCTGAATTATTATTAATTTTTTAAGACGGGCCAATCAGGCGCGCCCCGATGAGCGGGCTTACGTCGGTGAGCGATACGCGCATGTATAGTGGTGCCTGGCGAAGCACGGTAGGAGCACCGCTTCGCCAGGCACCACTACCGCCAGGCACCGCTCATCGGGCGCGCCTGATTGGCCCCGTCTTAAAAAATTAATAATAATTCAGGGGTTGATCTGGGAACCATACATGCTTATATCAATCGACTCAGAATTTCACCCCCAACCGCCCATTTCAGGAATGACATTCCGTCCTGGGACACCCTGTATATATATACATGAGAACTTCCAGTCGAGTCACGGGGCCAAACGATCCGGTGTCGATCTCGCTAATGAAGAATCCTCACTCAATTCTCCTACGTCTTTTCTATAGACAGAGAGAGAGAGAGAGAGAGAGAGAGAGAGAGAGAGAGAAGGACAACGACGGTGACAGCATATACGTCTCGTTAGAACGAATACATTCATGTTAACGTGTGTCCCCTTAAGATCGTTACGCAACGCGGAACATTCCGTGAATATTCGATGGAACGAGCCGCACTGCTGCTCGTCTCACAGCAAGATTAATCCGTCGTACGTGAGGCTACGAGGTGTAAAGTAAATAATTATTTAAGCTCGGTCACGTGGGAATGTTCGGCGAGCACTTAATTGCCCGTTCGAGCCGCAGACGATAGAGGAAAAAATAATAAAGAAAAAAAAAACGAGCCACACGCGAACGTTCGAATGGGACGTTCCGCGCTGGTTTGATCAACGTAAAATTGTGTGTCGACCTGTCAGGCGATAAATATTTATGAAAATACCTCTATTTACACACACATATATATATATATATATATATATATATTCACGTGACCATATATACGTGTGTGTTAATGTATCTATAGGTACGTTTTCAAAAATATTCATCACCTCATCATCACTTATCAAATTAAAAAAAACGCTTTATCGACTTATTGAGTGATAAAAATGTTTGAAAACTCCTATATATATATATATATATATATATATATATATATAATTGCCACTGGTGGATGGCCGCTCGGTGATAGGAAATCGTTTAATTGGGAAGAGTAATAAGGTACCAATGCTCGACAGTTAAGAGTGTCCCTAGTTGATAGGATTGATTATTTATTTAAGGACCTTTTTTTTAAGAAAATGACTGGAACTTATGACAAGCTGAGAAGTTCTAGTTTTTCCAAACACATGCATTAACTGCCGGAAAGTAAAATATTTTAATTTTCATCCATTTAAATCTTGAATGATAGCAAATGTATCGATTACCTGACAGCTGTTAGCATTACGTCCCTGTGTTCGGACACTATCATGTCACAATTTTTAGACACGTCTCTATAAGCGACCGTTATGAGGCCCTACACTGACAAAAAAAAAATTTAATTCAAATAGAATCTATTTAAATCAAATAGTATTTTCCCTTGTCCCATGACCTACTACGACCCCTATTTGGTTCAAATATTTATTTTATTTGTTCAAGCTATTATTTTTAAATATTAGATATGTTGAAATTAAATAAATAAAGATAAAACACGATAAATCGCATGAATACGAGAAAGGAATATATATAGATGGCATAAAAGTGTGGTTATAAAAAGTTAAATTATTTTTCTTTTCTTTTCACCAACAAGGTGGTTGTTTGGAAAAAAAAGAAAGGTATCGGTCGCGCCTTTTATTAAACGACGCAAATATTCATTTATAGAATGACAAATCATTTTTCTTAACTGCTAAATGTTACAACAGTCTTCTAATGAAAACAAAGGCAAGAGATCTTTGAGAGGCTGAATCGTGTACCATTTTTCCGTTTGTCTCTTTTGTCTTATACTACCAGATGAAACCAAATCACAGATTTATTAGGAATAAATAAAATATTTAGTTATTAGACGATATTAAATAGATCTTGATTTGAATAAATAAATATATTTAAAATAAATAATTCTAATAATGGAGTGCAATAGGAAAAAATTGATTTCGAGAAAAATCTAATTAGTTCAAATTTAAAAAATCAAATAGACGCATCTAGTTATTAACAAAATAATTTTTCTGTCAGTGTAATATAGTGAAATATTCGAACTACTGTCGAAGTATTGATACCGTTGCCGTAAGGCCTTAGGCCACTCTAGAGGCCAAAAAAAGGGCATATTTTGTGTTTTTTTTTCAACGAAACCATAAAATAAATCGGAATTACAAAATAGTGGTTTTTATTATATACGCAATTGTCTATGCAAAATTGAACTTTCACAGCGATACATGTCAAAATGGCGACTGTGCAGCATTTTCCGATGACGCCGTTATTTCTGGAAGGTCAACGGCCGGACCAACGGCTCCTATAATTTTTGAGTTATGATCAGACACTAAAGTTTTTCCGATTATATATAAGAATAGCTATAGAAGTACGTAGGATTTTTTTGATATATACGTTTTTTCGTCAAAATGGCGCATTTCTAAAACAAAAAGTATAAAATGCCATGAGAAAATCGTCAGAAAATTGTTTATAAAAAAGGAACTATGGAATATAATTTAAAAAAATCCTACGTAGTGCCTCAAAAAATATAATTCTAAATATACAGTTAAAATTTCAAGTGAATCGGTTGAAATTTGTTTGAGTTATGAGTCCGACAGACTTGAACAATGTAATTTTGAGACAAATGCGTTTAAAGTTAGTGGAAAGTCACGGCACGAATCAAGAGGGGTTGCGCTAGAATTCGAAAATCGAGTACTTAGAGATTTTTTACACTCATAATCTTTTGGAATACAATTTTATAGGTACTAAGGTACATTTTTAACAACAACAAAAAAAATCGATTTTTGGAAAATCCTAGATTGGCCTAAGGCCTTAGGAATTCCCAAACGGCATTTATCGGGAAACAGTGCAGAATCCGATTATAGATCCCAACGAGGACTCATTATCTGCGGTGTCCCTTTAAATCCGTACAGAGACGCAGACAATTTGCGTACGTGATCCCGAGATGACATTTTTTTGGTAGATTCAATAAATTTCGGTTGAAGATTACAAATGAAAAATTATCAAAATTCATATAGGGATGTGGTCGGGCCTAGGGACTCCTCAACAAATTTCTGCACGGTTATATGGAAAACTTTGTTGTGACGAACGATCGCACGCACATGCCGAAATTAGAAGAACGTCCAGAGGCTGCGTAACCCCAAAAATGAAACGAATTCTCATAGGGTGAAGAGGAAATTATTATTCGAAACCGCGGACGCGGATTGTTAGGGACATTGGGCGAATGGGAACTCGATACAGGGCCTACATACTTATACGATTGTACACCTTGACACGCACGGACCGCGACGAGAAGGGAATCGTATTATATTGGAGTACGCAGGGACGAGAGAGAGAGAGTGAGTGAGTGAGAGAGAGAGAGAGAGAGCCAAATCTCACAGCGTGTGAAATGTCCCGATGGTTATCACGGCGGACGCTCGAATCGATACTTTATTTAAAAGCAAATTTATGGTATACGTGAGCGTCGCGGTCGAATCGTTACATTCTCGTGCCAGTCAGCGGGGAGATATTCTCTCCTTGCGCGAATTTTCGTTCTGTAAATCGTTCTTCCACACTGTTGAACAAGAATTCCGAATATATATATGTATATATGTATATATACACTGCCGGCCAAAAGTTTGAGTACACCAGTCGAAATTTCTTGCCGCACTAAAAGTTAGATAGCGGACTCAAAAATGAAGATAATCAAATTTCCCAAGCGGCGTTTTAAAGAGGATAAATTAACCTTCATTTTACCTTTTTTAAAAAAAAATTTTACAATTTTTTTTGAGCCTGGTACGCCTTTTTGAAAATGGCTATTTTTCAGCTTTTTTTGCACGTCTGAAACTGCCCGCATAACTTCTGGCGAATTTCTTCGCTCGTTTTTTCCATAACACACTTAAAGAGAGTATCAAAACCTACATTTTCATTTTTTAGAAAGTTTCGTACGATTTTTTTTCGCCCCAGTATTGCATTTTTAGCTAAAAAAGCCATGATTTAGAAAAATAGGCATAGTCCAATAATTATGGGGTTTCAGAGAAAATATCAAGATAGTAAGAAGTTGCATAGGTTTACACTGAAATAGCCAGAATTTTTTCAGAATTTTTTTTGAATTTTTTTTTTTTTACAATTTTGGGCCGGGCCTCTGATGAGTGGAGGGGCTCCATTTGAGAATTATGGGATCAAGCACAATCTATCAAGAAAGAAAATTTGTTTACTTTTTCATTTTTAATTAACTACTATTATTTTAGAATTTTTTTAAATATTATTTAAAATTTTTTTTGGGAAATTGATATTCGAATAAAGCTCCATTTAATATCGTCTAATAACGAAATATTTTATTTCTTCTTGATAACTCTGTGATTTGGTTTTATCTGATAGTATAAGACAAAAGAGACAGACGGATAAATGGTACACGATTCAGTTTCTCAAAAATATCATGGCTTTGTTTTTATTAGAAAGACTGTCGTAATATTCTGCAATTGAGGAAAAGAGTTAGTCTTTCTATACATAAATAGTCGCGCCTGTTAATAAAAGGCACGACGATACCTTTCTTTTCTTCCAAATAACAGCCTTGTAAGTGAAAAAAATAAAAAATAATTTGGCCTTTTTTCCACGGCACTTTTATCTCATGAGCCTGTATTCCTTTGTCGTATTCATGCGATATATCGTGTTTTATCTTTATTTATTTAATTTGAATCTAATCTTTGTTTATTTGATTTGAATATATTTAATATTTAAAAAGAATAGCTTGAACAAACGAAAAAATATATTTGAACCAAATAGGGTCGTAGCAAACTGTGAGACAAGGAAAAAACCTATTTGATTTATAGATCCTATTTAAATTACATGTTTTTTTTTGACAGTGTAGGCCTTCCCCAAAAAAATGCTGGCTACGCCAATGCAAAATGGCCGGCTGTGCTTATAGTCAACATTTCATAGATATTTTTTTTTTAATTATTTTAATTGCTATTTGCTGTTTTTACAACATTCGGCAATTTTATTGGCTGAGAGTGTTTTCGCGTGTTTCTAGTCGACATCCAGCGATGTCCATCCCTAGTGCGTTGCTGTTTTTTGTTTGTTTGTGATTAGTGTGAGGTTCTAAATCGGTTCTTTAAGTCTTGCCTTAAATCTCTTCATTCTTCTTCTGCTGTTTTCGTCTCTGAGGAGTTTCGCTACGAGTTGATTGGGGTGGTTGTTTATTCTTGTTGATTTTTTGCTGAATCTGCTCACTTCTTCTTTGATAGTGCTGATTTCAAGGTCATTGTGAATAATTGCATTCGAGATGTACCAGGGAGCGTTGGTGACAGTTCGGAGGATTTTAGACTGGAGCATCTGTAGAATTTCTAGGTTGGAGTTGCTTGCTGTGCCCCATAGTTGAATGCCGTATGTCCGGATTGGCTTGTGTATCGTTTTGTAATTTCATAGATATTGTGCCTTGGAAATATTCTTTGCTCATATATATATATATATATATATATATATATATATATATATATATATATATATATATATATATGCGTGATGCATCTCATCCTCGTGCGGACGAAAAGTCACTGCGGTGAAGTTGTTCGCGCCTCTTGGCCATGAAGACTCCGTATCGTGCCCGCACACAAACGAGCAGGAGCAAAGGACACGAGGAACCTCCAGAAATTTCTGAGCGGTAAGCGTGTAAGCCCTCCCGCTGTTTATGAGTACGGAACGACCGTAAAAAGTCGCCTGCTGAACGACTATACGAATGCCACACCAACTGATCCTGACCCGAGAGAAAGAAAGAAAGAGAGAGAGAGAGAGAGAGAGAGAGAGAGAGAGAGACCGAGAGAGACCGAGAGAGAAAGAGAGAGAAATCGAGAGAGAGAGAGAGAGAGAGAGAGAGAGAGAGAGAGATAGAGAGAGAGCGAGTGGAAGAGCGAAAGAAGCAAAGCTACACGAGAGCTCTACGGGCTGAACAGTGATGACGAGCTCAAAAGCCACTCGAGAGAAGCAAAAGACAGATCGAAAGACTATTTTTTCCCCTCTTTTCTAGAAGCGACAAAACGCGGCTTATCCGACCAATGAAAATCCCATTAAGAAATTTACGCTGAAGGTAATATTCGGATGGAGTAGAATCATTCGAAATAACGATTTATTTGTGTGGAAATAAAAAAGAATTTAACTGGTAAAGATATTTTATGATTGGTCGTAAAAAGTTGTATGATCGTCCAAATGTATTTGACGGCTCGAAAAGAATAATCGAAAAGGAATATTAACCTTCGGACAGGCGTGTGGTGCATCGATTCGTTTTTTTTAATTAATTATTTGCAATAATTCGCGGTTAAAAGCTACTGGCACAATTTTATTTGCCTTGTCAAAGTTTACAACTAATGATTTTCAAAATTATTCTCATGTTTTTTTATTCGGCAAGAGGAAAGAAAGGGCCCGATAGCTCGAATTCTTTTTCACCCAAGGGATTTACTCGATGTCCTGGGAAAAGGATGTTTCCCTTCTAAAGATTCTACTTTTTCGAATTCCAGCCTAAACTGATCTTAGCTTTGGTTCTCTTTGACTTTTGCTTTCGAAGCCAGGTGGATTTTTTTCAGCGAATTTCCTAAACACACATCTCAAGGAGGCTCGAGCCTTTCACCAATGAATGTTAAGAGAAACTGATTTTTTTTTCCATATAATAATGTGTTCAATGAGCGTTCAACTTCGACGTTTTCGTATATTTCATTGAGTCGCTTCCGAAAACAATACAAAGTATTTAAATCTACACAGTCTAATACAATTCCGTGTGTAAAATCGTCCATTAGCATTAAAAAAGAAATTCTTAATCCATTGTATGTATGTCATGTTGGCTGTCACCAAATCTGGCCGTTTTTAGGACGATCAGGACTCATTTTTTTTTCAAACGATTCGTTGATTTTGGTTTGAGGACGGTCGGTGAAATCGCATGTCTTCAAAATCCCCTTTTTCATGTGTAAAGGGTATCCAAAATGTCCCGCAAGAAGAAATTTTGATAGAAAACACAGATTTTTAATTAAAAATTGTAATTTTTTTTATTGATTCATAAAGTATGCAGTATAGGGTTATGTATGGAATAACATATGCATTTGTTTCTCGACAATCACTCGTGGACTTTCTGAACCCCAAATGCGACAATTTTGTCGTTTAAGGCCTTAGGCCACTCTAGAGGCCAAACAAAAGAGGATATTTTGTAATTTTTTTTTCAG
>CAWVQM010000169.1:0-7500 GCA_963932345.1 Ophion ventricosus | reverse complement strand
TGCGTATCTTATCCTCTAATTACCAGGTATACAAGACCTCGGCTGATTAGGGGCAAACATCGAACCTGCCACACTCGAGACCCGAACTAACCGCTATCTCCAAAACTAATTTCACCGCAGCCAGCTGCCTTTCCCTGACTGAACGTTTCTTTTTGCTCCTACGGACTCTTTGCTCCGCTTGTTTTTCTTGCGGCTAGTTTTTGTGCTCGAGCTTTGGAGCACATGGAGCAGGGTTCCATGTGTTTTATTTGTTACACGTAGGGTGTGTAATATTAGGAATTAACACGTGGAAATGCTGTACACACCTTGAAACAACGCACCTATGGGTGCTATGGAAAGTTCAAAGACATTCGGTGTGTGCTTTCGAACTTTTGAACTGGATCAAATTTTAACACGTTATTGCTGTTTTGTTCGAAACATGCCACACATGTAAATTCAGACATTTACACGTTTAGATGACAAACGTGTCCCAATGTGTGTTACAGTAACAATAATCCGCATTAAAGGATTACGTAGGATTGAAAATTTCAAAAAATCCATTTAAAAAATTTTATTATCTAATAGTACATGTCTAGAATATTCTCCCAAAGTTTTAAGTCAATTAGAGTAAAAGTCTAGGAGAGAGAGCCTTTGGGAATTCCCCCCGTTGGGAAAGACCGGTCGGGAGCGACGCAGGTATACGCATTTTTCTCAAAACACTATTTATGAAGTCGGTGGACACAATTTCTCAAAAACTAATGCACCGATCTTCTTAAAATGTTGCACACTTCTCCAAAATAGCATTGACTAGTGATTGAACGAAGGTTTTTTTTTTCAATTACAACTAATTTTAGAAGGCTATACGTAGTGTACATTGTACCAAAAATTGAACTATTTTGCATACAACTCTGCCAAAAATTCAAATTTCAATTCTTTTTTACATCCTTCGTTTAATCACGAGCTATACTTATCTACTAACAGAAAAAATTTGGTTTTTTAATTTCAGATAAAGCTATCATGAGTTATCCTGATCACCACGAGGACACTTTTTTTTTTAGGGGTCTCCGGAAATCAGATCCCACCGGCTGAATTTCCCAAATTGTTTGATGAAATTTTTTTATAATATTGTTGAAATGTTGCTCTTTTAGGTGCTTAACATTTTGAATAAAATAATTTATATATTATATTGCAAAAAAAATAGAGACAATATGCTTTTTTTGACTTCGAAACCCACGTAACCCCTTACGTATATATTGAAATTGACATGTTAATTTTAATGTACTTGATACTAACACGACATGTCAATTTTAAGACACTTCATACCTAGTGGGATGTTGAATAAGTTCTCGCTGTTTTTTTATTAGAATGAATGCTTTATTTTTTCAACTAGTAAAAAAAACATGTCACTGTAAGTATTATCCATCGCTAGCCACTACTTTTTTCCATCTTTCTGGCAGCATTTTACTTCCACGTCGGAAAAACGACATGTCTTTTGAGGCTATCCAAGAATCGACCCATTTTTTGACATCTTCATAAAAATGGAAGTGTTGCTAAGCCAGGCCATGTGCCATCGAAACAAGTGATAATCGGAAGGGGCAATTTCTGGCGAACGCGGCGGTTGGGGTAGGACTTCCCATTTAAGTGTTTCCAAGTAGGTTTTCACCGGTTTTGCAACATGTTGCCGAGCATTGTCAAGCTACAAAACCCCTTTATCGTGTCTCTGCTCGTATAACGGCCGTTTTTCCTTCAATGCTCGGCTCAAAAGCATTAGTTCTAGTCGATAGCAATCTCCCGTGATGGTTTCGTTCGGTTTGAGCAGCTCACAATAAACTACACCCAGCTGATCCCGCCAAATGCAGAGCAGAAGCTTGGAACCATGGATATTCGGCTTTGTCGACGATGTTGATGCATGGCCGGGCTTACCCCACGATTTTCTACACTTAGAGTTATCATAGTGTATACATTTTTCAATGCTAGTCACGATACGATGCAAAAAACCTTTCCTTTTCTGGCGTTGAAGCAGCTGTTCACACGTGAAAAGACACTCTTCGACGTCTCTCGGCTTCAACTCGTACGGCACCCAATATCCTTGCTTTTGAATCATTCCTAATGCTTTCAAACGTTTCGATACTGTTGTATGATCAACTCCTAATGATTCTGCAAGTTCAGCTAGCGTCTGACATGAGTCTTCATTAACCAATGCCTCCAATTCTTCGTGTTTAAACTTTTTCGGTGGGCCAGAGCGTTCTTTATCTTCAACATCAAATTCGTTGCTAGTCTCATTACTTAATTTACATTGTTTTTTCGTCGCGGAATCCACCTATTACCAGAAAGATGGAAAAAAGTAGTGGCTAGCGATAAACAATATTTTGAATGATCAATTTGTAACTACACTGATAGAAAAATTCTTTTGATATTAACTAGACGCGTCTATTTGAGTTTTTTATTCCATTGACTAGATTTTTCGTGAAATCACATTTTTCCTATTGCATTCCATTATTAAAATTATTTATTTTAAATATATTTATTCATTCATATCAAGATCTATTTAATATTGTGTAATAAATAAATCTTTTATTTATTCCTAATAAATCTGTGATTTGGTTTCATCTGGTAGTATAAAACAAAAGAAACAGACGGAAAAATGGTACACGATTTAGTCTCTCAAAAATCTCATAGCTCTGTTTTCATTAGAAGACTGTTGCAACATTCTGCAGTTGAGGAAAAGAGTCTTTCTATACATAAATAGCCGCGCCTTTCAACAAAAAGCACGACGATACCTTTCTTTTTTTGCAAATAACAGCCTTGTTAATGAAAAAAAGAATAATAATTTAATTTTTTTTCACCGCACTTTTATGTCATGAATATTTTTTTTTTCGTATTCATGCGATAGATCGTGTTTTATCTTTATTTACTTAATTTGAATCTAATCTTTATTTATTTAATTTAAATATATTTAATGTCTAAAAAGAATAGCTTGAAAAAATAAAAAAAATATATTTGAAACAAATAGGGTTGTAGTAGGCCTACTTGATTTAAATAGATCCTATTTAAATTAAATATTTTTTTGGCAGTGTATTTTCTCCACAACAAAGCCGTATTTTTACAAAAAAAAATCCCTTCAAATCAATGCACACTCCAATACTTTTTAAAGCTCCCATTATTTTGTATATCTATATATTTTATTTCGAAAATTCAACGTACACACTGCGATGAGATTCATCAAGAATCAATTCGGATTCTATTCGATAGTGAGCCAATCCTCTAGGATTCAAATTCAATCTGTACATTGTATTCCAATGGTGAATCCCGATGAGAATCCAATGTGCAAGCGTGGCGTTTTAGTATAGAGATCCAATACGCTTACCCATTGGATGCCTATCAGGAAGTAGGCACAAGTATGAGAATCCAATTGGATCCCTACGAAAATATCTCCACGGGCATTCGCGCTTCCTGGAATAAGCCGAAAAACCCAAACAAACCCTAGTCTCGGCACAGTCCAGAAGTCTCAATGCGACGATCATGAAGTCTTCATAAAACTGACTTAAGGCGAGTGACACAATGCGACGTGTTTACCAATGAACGTGACCACCGCGGCAATCCGCGAGCTTTCAACGTCCCGTCCTAAAAATCCTGACCTTTCAATAATGGCCGTTGTCAATTCCAACCTTCCAATTCTATCCTCTCTCGCGATCGACGAACCATAAAGAGATGAGAATAACCGGACGCTGGTTGCGATCCTTTGGCCTAAGGCTTGTTTCGCTTGTCCTCAACTTTGGCTACATCGCCTTGCCAAGATTTTCTCCAAACCGGACAAAGTCCCGGAATATAGCTCCATTATATCCGTCGTATTTGGCACAAACATCGTGCCGAGCCGAGCGGATCCGTTTGACGTTACCGATCATTGACACTTTGTTGCGAGCTCGTTCGAGAAACGTTTGGAATGTTCGTGAATCGTTTGCTCGCCGCGCGTATATGATCGACAGGGAGCATCTGTGCTTTAAGGATGCGCGCACAGGCGACTTTTGCCTCTGGGCTCACAATGCGCTCTCAAAATATTTATTTTTTCCCGTTGTGATCGGGCAGCATCCGGGCGAACGGTCAGCATCAATGGCCACCGTAATCTCGTTAAGCTTAACAATGGAAAAACGAAATATGCGGTTTGACTTTGGAGTTAAGAGTTGCTTCGAAAATCTCGAGGCAAGAAAAGAACCAGGGAGTATAATAAAACATGCTGCATAAGTCGCCCTTTCTTTTTCATTCAATTTCACTTCTATCTTTATCTTATTTTTACTGTATGACGGTCCTTTCTGTGTCGTACTTCAGCCTCTCAACGTTCTGCATCTTTTTTTTTCGTCTTTTTTCATGCACCATGCTCTCTCTCTCTCTCTCTTTCTCTCTTGCCCTCTTTCAGTTTCCCCCACTCTTTCCAGCCTACCATTCCGTCATCGAAAAAATAAATCTTCTCCCTTGCCCTTTTTCGTTGAGATTTAATTTTCTGATTTGCCTTTCTGCCAGCTCGAGCGTCTCCAGTTCTTGCGGTCCTTATTTCTCTCAGTTCACCTGCCCACCGAACAATATATATATATATATATATATATATATATATATATATATGTATGTATGAATAAACGCGACATGGGGAATATTTAAAAGGCAGGAATAAATAGACTGAAAAGGAAACTACATGTGATGAATGCGATAGTTAAAAGTGGAATTTTATACGGGCGGAAGAGACGGGAGCTAGTGGAAAGGCTCCAATATGTGCAAATGGCCATGGGCGTAAATAGAAACATTTTTTAGATTTTTTTACAATTTTTGAAAATTAAAATGGAAAAATTAAATTTAAAAAAATTAAAAATGGTAGTTAATTAAAAATAAAAATGTAAACCAATTTCCTTTCTTAATATATTGTCCTAGACCCCATAATTCCGAAGTGGAGCCTCTCTACCTATCAAAGTTCCAAGCAAAAATGGTAAAAAAAATTTCTGATAAAATTCTAGCCACTCCAGTGTGCAGCCGTGCAACTTTTTACCCTCTTGACATTTCCTCTGGAACCCTATATTTCTTCGATGACGCCTTTCTTTCTGAAATATGTCTTTTTTAGCTAAAAATGCAATACTGGGGCGAAAAAAACGTACGCGACTTTCTAAAAAACGAAAATGTACATTTTGATATCCTTCTTAAGTTTACCATGGAAAAAACAGAGGAAAAATGTCTCCATAAACTTTGCAGTTAGTTTTCGATGGCTAAAAAATAGCCGAAAAATGGCCACGTTCAAAAGTGCGAACCGGGGCGAAAAAGTTCGTAAAAAATTTTATTTAGAAAAAGCAAAATAAAGGTACATTTGTCCCCTTTAAAACGCCACTTGGGAAATTCAATTATCTTTATTTTTGAGTCCGCTATCGAACTTTTAGTGCGGTAAGAAATTTCGACTAGTGTATCTAAACTTTGGCCGGCAGTTTATATATATATATATAATAGTTCCGTGCCTGAATGACTGACTGACTGACTGATAGACAACGCACAGCCTAAACCGCTGAAGATGGAAAGATGAAATTTGGAAGATATGTTCCTGGGAAGGTGTAAAAGTGCAGTAAGAAAGGATTTTTCGAGAATTAACTCATCGAACGGGGTGTAAAAGTTTATATCAAAATAGTAATTTATGCTACAAGTGCGGAAAACAACGAATTCCATCTCGCGTGAAGTTGCCGCATGAGCCGAAGGCTTATGGTGCATTTCACACGAGTACGAGTGAGAAATGCACCATAAGTCGAGGCGAATTCGGCAACTTACGCGCGATGTAATTCGTTTTTTTTCGCACATGTCCCATACATTATTTTTTGCAATGACTGTCTCGAAAGTGGGATTTGAGATTCAACAAAACCAATAACAATTATATTCAAATATATCACATCAGTTCAGATCATTTCCTTGTCAGAAAATACGACTGTGATAAGTTGACATTTCATATGACATGAATTTCGCTACATTCAAGTTTGTTCAATCGGTCCAAAATCGTAGAACAAAAAACTATCAACTGTGAAAAAAAAACCGTTTTTTCGCGAATCAATGTGGTAAAGTGAGCTATAAATAGATTTTTTTTCCGCACTAGTGCGGGAAAGTCTCACATTCCCGCATTAGTGCGGGAAAGTAAGCATCGTTGAGAAATAAGCCACTTTCCGCACGCTAAACACCAATCGAAAATCGCACTTTCGGGGCAGGCATTGCGAAAATGATTTTCCTTGCGTGTATTGACTCGAAACTTGCTATAAATATTCTTCGAAACAAATAATAATTGAATAAATGATTAAATGCATATTTTAGGATTTTTTTTAAACAACCCCTACTTAGGTGTGCAACGTGATGTTGAAGTTTTTATGGGAACATCGAAGTCCCAGCTTTTATCTTAATGAAATTCAGAAGACGTGTTCCTTAAAGATCGTAGAGATGCACCAAGAAAGGATTAGCTTCTAGCATGGTCAATTATATGTGGGCTGTTCGAGAGTATCGAGTGCCTAAAATTTGAATATGCTTGCCGAAGACCACGAATCATACAATGTTGTCTACAGGACTGTATTTCAAAGCCATTTAGTTCTGTAGACAATAATGAAATTGTATGACACTGGAGTCGAAGTTTGGCACTTTTACTCTACTATTTCATTAATTAACTAAACCTTACCTCAGTCAGTCCGTCTGCTACCATGCTTGAGAAAAATAAGACTCTGCCGCCTAACTTGCTGCCCCTAACACTCTGCATCGTATTTTCCGGGGTTCGTACTTTTCGCCATCTGCCGGAGGAAAAAGATTCGAGAAATTCGTCCGCGTTCCATACATCAACACGTGTTTTCCTGTGACGATTGGTATTGGCCGGAATGTTATCTCGTTCGCCAAGAACGTGCGACGAATTTGCGCAAATTCCTTCATGCCCCCTCGCGTCCCTTGTGCCATGTCAGACGAGAAAAAATTGTGCTGATATGTGCAAAATGAGGGATGAGTAAAGAAGAGAGAAGGAGTGAGAGAGAGAGAGAGAGAGAGAGGAGAGAGAGAAAGGGCTGACAGAAAGATGCCGCTACCCATGTCAATCGACACGATAGAAGTATCACTTTTATGAAAAATTTACCAATAGGGGCGCTCGAACTTTGACAGCTCGAACTTTGACAGCGCACGAAACGTAGCTCCAACTGACCACTTATTTTGACAATAAAGTTTAATGATTTGCACGCGTTGCTCGACACTGTAACTTTACATGGTGATTAGCCCAACATTAATTATCATAACCTCGAAATTTGACAGCTGTATCTTCACCAACATAGCCGCTGTACACTCTCAAAGTTCTAGCGCCCCTATTGGAAATCACCCTTTGTAAAATAACATATTAAATTGAGCTCAAAACAAAACATTAAGTGAATTAAAAAAAAAATTCACGAAAAAAAGCTTATTCTTCTGACTGTCACAGTGGGGTCCCCCCTTAAGTGGCTCTGTCGCGTGAGCCACTCATAATCAAGCATTAACTGCGGG